>JAJIBD010010835.1:0-61361 GCA_021461705.1 Cryptotis parvus | reverse complement strand
GAGCACAGCAAGTGAGACGGTGTAGCAGCACAGCAGCCAATTCAATAAGCAAAAACAATAATGAAGAGGCTCAACTAGCAACAAACTGCTCAGTAAATCTTAAGACAATGACTTTAACAAAACCATTGTGACATATAACAATCTTCAATTCTTTTAAGGAACTCTATGAATAATTCCATTTACCATTTTGTTGTAACATTCAATATTCTGTACCTGCTAAGGAGGCAGGTTTGAGGGCTGGGTTGGAATCTGGGGACAATGGTAAAAGGGAACACTGTTGGTGGGATTGATGCCTGAAACAACTGTATTATGAACAATTTTGCAAACCATGGTGTTAAATACTTAGGAAAGAAAATATTTTGTGCCTGCCAAGAGGGCAGGCTTTGGGGTGGGTGAGAAACTGGAGACATTGGTGGAAGAAAGGTCACACTTGTGGTGGGATTAGTGTTGGAACACTGAATGCCGAAAACAACTGTATTATGAATAACTTTGTAAACCATAGTGTTCAAATAAAGTAAAAAATATATAAACTTTTCCATTCTTTGCAATGAGCATATTCTTCCTTCACAGTGGGTACTTGACAATGGGTACTTTATTCATTCTTTCCTTCCATCCTTCTTCAAATTTGTTTTGGGCTCCATGATGGATAATTCCATTGTGGGCTTCTTCACCCACCCCCTAACCCACCCCAGCCTTTGCTTTTTGGGCATACCTGGCAATGCTCAGGGGTTACTCTTGGCTTGGCACTCAGAAGTTACTCCTAGTGGTACTCAGGGGACCATATGGAATGCTAGGGATTGAACTCAGGTAAAGGGCACGTAAGGCAAGCATCCTACCCACTGTACTGTTGTTCCAGGCCCCAACAGCTTAGCTTCTTTATCCAGTCATTTGTTCTTGGACACTTGGCTGTTTTCAGATACTAGTTATCGTGAATAGTGCCGCATAAACATAGGTGCAAATGTCTTTTCTGAAGTGTTTTTGGCTCTTTGTGTAGTTGCCCAGAACTGCAGAGTCAAATGGAAGCCCAAATCTTAGTGTTTTGAGGAGTGGCCATATACTTTTTACAAAAAAATATTGAACCCATTCAACATTTTCACCAGCAGTGGATGAGGTCTTCCCCCCGGCCCCACATCCTCCCAACACTGGCTGTTTTTGCCCTTTTCACTGTGTGCCAGCTTCACTGGAGTGGGGTGATACCTTAATTTCTTAGGCCCAATCCTTCCAGAGCATTGTTACTTCTAATACTTTGAGCCTGGTAATTACTTTTGTTGGTGAGGTTGTGCTCGTTTAGCAGCATCTCTGGTTTCTACCAATTGGTTGCCAATATACATCCACCCCATAGTTGTGACAACCAATGTTTCCAGTAATTTACAAAAAATTGACCCCAGCTGAGAACCATTGTGTTAGAGCACTGGTTCTTTTTGTTTGCTTTGCTTTTTGTCTTTATTTTGGGGTGATGCCCAGTGGTGCTCAGAAGCTTCTCCCAGCTCAGCACTTGTGGGTGGCTCCCTGAGGTGCCCAGGGACTTTGTAGTGCTAGGGATCAAACCTGAGCCTCTTGCTACAAAGCACGTGCTCCAGCTCACTGCCTGGCCCTGGTTCCTGGCTACACATTAGAAATACCTGAAGAGTATTAGAGATCTAATTCTTAGAGCTGGAAAGATAGTGCAGAGTCTAAGGTCTTGCATGTGGCTCACCCCAGAACTGCGTGGGACCTGAGCACCCCTGAAGCAACCCCTGAGCATGGCTCTGTGCAGCTCAACCCCCTGCTCCCCAAAGCCCCCCACCAAAATAAAATAGTTAAAAGTTCTGATTCTGAATCTTGGGCTCAGATATTTTTATTTAAACCATTCCAGCTAGGTTCAGAGCATCTGGATTTTAAAAGCCAGGGAATTCCAAACACAATCAAGTTGTAGAGTTTACCAATGATAGTAAGCAACTTAATGTTAGTTATTATTATTATTATTATTATTTTGTTTTCATTTTTGGGCCACACCTGGTATCCCCAGGGGTTACTCCTAGCTCTGTGCTCAGAAATTACTCTAGGTACAGCTTGGAAAAACACTTGAGATGCTGGAAATCAAACCTCGGTCAGCGTGCGTGGCAAGCATCCTACATGCTGTACTATTGCTCTGTCCCCAAAGTCACTTAATATTAATTTAGAAAAAAATGGCTTTGGCTAAAAAAAAGAAAAAAGAATCACAAAAAGCATCATAATTACCCAACTTAGTATTCCCTTATCTTGGTAGTAGAGTCTATAGGATTATAATAAATGGGTGGGAAGGGGGGAGCAGAGAAAATATTTTAAAAAGGGTAACTGGGGGCCGGAGGCGATAGCCTAGCGGGTAGGGCATTTGCCTTGCATGCGGCCGGCCCATGCTGGCCCAGGTTCGATCCTCGGCATCCCATATGGTCCCCTGAGCACCGCCAGGAGTAATTCCTGAGTGCAGAGCCAGGGAGAAACCCCTGAGCATTGCCGGGTGTGACCCAAAAAAGCAAAAAATAAATAAATAAATAAATAAAATAAAAAAATAAAAGAGTAACTGTAGCTCTAATCTACAAACATTTTTTTTCTTTCAGTTGGGTAAAATGAGCGCATAAAGATTTATAAAGATATATTTGGATCTTCAAATAGCATCCTAAAGCACTCCAGGAATTGAGAAATCAAGTTTCACAGAGGAAAAAACAGAACAATTTCCTTGTAGGGAGAAAAATGCCTGTTCTGCAATATATATGGCTGTGGGTTGAATCTCTTTAATGAGAGCCATTAAACTGGCCTTGAAGAAGTCCATTTAAAAGAACAAGTAAACAATCTGTAGGCTGGTTTGAGGAAACCCAGAGAACAACGTGGGAACAACAGTCCACCCCACTGTGGGGGTTCACCTCTAGATAGATGTCATGACCAAGCGACTCAACACTCAATTCCAGCAAAAAGCTCCTTGGCCCTGAGCAGCCCACATTCTTCTCTCCTTGGGTCCTCGGCCAACTTCCTGGGTGTGTTCAACGACACTGGGCCTAGTTCCAATATTTGCAGAGAATGGCATGGCACTACCCCTTAAGGCATTATTTCCCAAAGAGTTAGTCTCTGCCTATGACTTTCCCATCAACCAGGTGCCAGACTCCTTCAGTTGTGCTAACAGAACATCTTGTTCCTTTAATTAAAAAACAAAAACAAAAACATAAATAAACAGGCAATAGGGACTCCCCTGATTAGCACATAAAATAGTGTGCTTATGATGTAAATGGCATTTAGTGAGCTGGAGTAATAGTACAGTTGTAGGGTGCTTCCCTTGCATGCAGTCTATACAGATTCAATCCCAGCACTCCACGTGGCACCATCAGGAGTAAGCCCTGAACATCACTATATGTGGTCCAAAAGCAAAACGTTAAAAAAAAGCACTTTGCTAAGCATGCTATAGGTATTATTTCTCGGATTCCTGACAGCACTTTAGAGAAGAAACCATCAAAGTTCATATTATACAGACAAGCCACCCAATCTCAGGTATCTTGGACTCTTATCCAAGGCAAAGTCATTTCTCTGGCACCAAGACCCAGGTTCTTGGGCACCATCAAGGCTGCCTCCCTGGTTCTCAAAAAGCAAATCAAATCCATGGTTTGCATTTCACTAACTGTGAATGTTTTAAATTCTTACTGATTTGCTTTAGGAATGCCAGAATTTGTTCCAGACTTCATAACCTAGACGACAGGGGTCTGAAAGTCTTTGAACCTGCCTTAAATTAATCCGGGAGTTCAGTTCTGACTGCCAACAATCACCACACTTTGCAGATTCTTCTTTTAAGTCTCTTCCTAACTTTCTTTTCCTGGCTAGAACTCTCACTTCTCATTCTTGGATTTGCAAGTGCATCTCACACAGGCTCAGTATAGCTCCCATAACTGCAATTCATCTTGCACACAGATGTCAAATCTTTCAAGACCACTTCCAAACTGTCTCTCTTCTGCTCAAAATTTGCTAGTTCTCTCTTTCCGACAACACAACACTTGGCGTGCAGCTCTTTCCCTTCAGATACTATACTAACCATCTACTGTTCTTACTATTTTCCATCTTAAAACTTCAAAACTCAGTCTGACCAATCTTCACTGTCTCCCACAAATAGCTCTGCTCAGACCAACCTCTGAAGGCCCATTCATGCCTGAATCAAGTCCCACCTTGTGGGGTGTGGGGGAGAAACCTTGGGGTGGGGAAACCCTGGGACACTAGGCACAAAATCCAGGAGCAGGGTCAAGGATCCCCTTTTGTCCCAGGGGATTGGTGGCCTGCAGACTGAGAAAGATGAGAGAATCTGGCAATGTTTCAAAATTCCTTACTTAACACAGGTTCTGGCATACAAATCAGCAATAAGAAAACCCTGAATTTAGGAACTTAGGGTTCCCTGTGGTCATGGCCACGTGTAGGCCAAGATGGCTGCCACTACGTGTTAAGGCCCTGCAGAAAGGAAGAGGCAAGAAGGGGGAGAGCCAGCAGAAAGGGAAAAAGAAGAGAGCGAGAAAGGAAGCAGGCTAGTTTTTATATCCCTGCAACCCAGACCTCCCACTCCAATGGAAAGTCATCAGGGTCAAATTCCCTCAGGTAATTTCTCCCAGGACCTCACCTAGGCCCTTTGAGATATTAATGTTGCCCAGCCAAGATCTGCCTTGTAAGTGACCCTGCCGAGTAGAGTGGAGGTATCTCAGAATACAAAGGCATGCATCTATAGCCAGTTATATATTTTTCTAAGCCTTCACAAGAGTCTCATCTTTACTTCATGGTTGTTCTGTCTATTAGCCTTTGAGTCATCAGAGAGCCATGCTTGCTTGCTTGGAGGCAAACAACATTTCTCTCTGGTCTAATTACTTAGAGATCCAACGTGGCCAGGCAAATATACCGGTAAGATCCAGCTAGTCCTACAATGATTGTGGCAGCATGAGAGAATATTTATACCAGCCAGTATAGAATATATGGTCAGATAAACTGCCACCTTCAAACTGTCCTTCTCCTGTGACCTGCAGGCGTGACCTGCAGGAGGCAACTCCAGGCCAGATGAAGAGGCTCTGGGCAGCAGTGTATGCAACACCACCTCCTTTACTAAGTTTTATTACATTCATTCCTATGCATTTGTATATATAACAAAATCAATCGTAAAAGGACCCTACTGAGACACCTGAATCTTGGGTGATTTCCCTCTCCGTCCCCACCCCCTGCAAACTTATTAAGCACTTCCAGGAGTTGTATGTGCTAGAAATAGCCCATGGAGTACTAAAGGCAAGTCCTCTCTACACCTGCAGTCTTCATTCTTCAGTTACAGAGGATTTTCTGTGACTGAGTCAACCTTTCCCCAAAGAAGGTCAACTTCAAAATGAGCTTATTCAACCAGAGTGCCCGAAAATCGATGACTGGATAAAGAAGCTTTGGTACATCTACACAATGGAATACTATGCAGCTGTTAGGAAAAATGAAGTTATGAAATTTGCCTATAAATGGATGGACATGGAGAAGATTATGTTGAGCGAAATTAGCCAGAAGGAGAGAGACAGATACAGAATGACTGCATTTATCTGCATAACGTAAAATATATATATATACATATTATGATACCAATATCCAAGGTCAAGTTAAACATATATCTGGAGGTCTTGTCAAAGGTGGAAATTATCACAAATGTGTGGGAGTCAGAGGCTAGGTAAGACAGAAAATGGAACAGTGTGCTAACAATTGTCGAGGGTACTAATGCCAACCTAGAACTGAGCATTAAATAGAGGCAAAAAGATACACATGACAACCCTTTAATGTATGTTCTGTAATCCATAGTCTGGAGGGAAGGAAAAGAGAAAGAGAGAGAAAGGGAAAGAAATAAAGAACCTGCCATGGAGGAGGGCTGGGGAGGGGGAGGGAACCGGGAGCGTTGGTGGTGGGAGATGGGCACTGGTGGCGGGATGGGTGCTGGAACACTGTATGACCAAAACCCAAATAAGAACTTTTTAATTGTATATCTTTGTAATTGTAAAAATAAAAAAAAATTTTTAAAAAAAAAAAACAAAAAAACAAAATGAGCTTATTAAGTGATTTACATTATTGCCAACATCCCTCTTGAGGAATCAAAATGAGAAATGCTATAAAATAGAATGTCACTTGTCTTAATCTAGTATATGTCAAAGAAATTTATTTGTTCATGAGATACAGAGAGAAAAGCCTCCTATATAGAACATAAGCAACTAGAAAAGCTAGTTTTCCACTCATCTCTAAGTTCCTAGAAGGCACGAACTATTTCTATGAGGATTTTTCAGTCCAGAATCATTACTAAAGGAGAGGACTATCAAACAAACTACATTCCATTTGCTAGAGATCACTGAATTAATTAAAAAGACAGAAGATTTTTTTTTCCTTTGCTTTTTGGGTCACACCTGATGATGCTCACGGGTTACTCCTGGTTCTGCATTCAGGAATTACTCCTGGCAATGTTTAGGGGACCATTTGGGATGTCGGGACGGAACCCAGGTCATCTGCATGCAAGGCAAACACCCTACCCACTGTACTATTGCTCCAGCCCCAGACATAGAATATTCTTAATTACTATGTTATGTTGCTCTGTTTCCTTGTATGCTAGCTGGATTTGAACAAATCTCTGTAGAAAGCTGACTAAATTTTATCAGATATAATGCAAGAACCTAGCACATAAGTGAAAAGCATACAGTAAGCACTCAAATATTTTCTAAATAAATCAGTTAATATCATATGATTCTGCATTTAACTCAAAATTAAGTGAGAAGCACAAAATACTTTTCATATGCTTAAGACTTATTTAACCCAGTTGGAGACACACAGTTAAGCACAAAGATAGATAGATATATACGTAGAACATAAATGTACCAATTACAACTACCATCCCACCTTAAAGCTGCTTCACAATATGTATCTTTGAATTTAAAAGAAGCATATTTAAATCTTTTGCAGAGGATACGATCTTAAATAAAGGAAAGCCTAAAGACTATACACATATACACACACATTTAGATCTAATAACAAATACAGTAATATTAAAGGATATATATATATAGAAGAGCTATATACTAGCAATGTTCCTATATAATAATTATAAAATACATAAAGTTATACAATACAATAAAAATAACACCAAAAATAATTGTGAATTCTTTGTAATAAATTTAACCAAAGAAGCTATGGTTTTGTACCATGGCGTCTACATGACTCTGAAATGGAAGACACAAATAAACAATAAGATAACTCATGCTCCTGGGTTAAAAGAATCAATATTGTTAAAACGCCTATACTACTCAAAGCAATGTACAGAGTCAATGCAATGCCTAAAGATTCCAAAAGGGTTTTTATAGAAGCAGGGAATAAATCCTAAAGTTTGAATGGAAAAATGCAAGGATCCAATAGCCAAAACCATGCTCCTGAAGAAAAATGAAGTAGGAAGCATCACATTTTTAATTTCAAACTATATTACAAAACTGTAGTTATAAAAAGTATACGAACATTAAAACAGAAGACCAGTGAAACAAAACTGTAGTCCAGAAATAAAAACAGGCATGTACCCAACAAATACCTGGTAAGAAAGCCAAGAATTTGTAGTGGGAGAAAGATAATCTCTTCAATCAATGGTGTTGGGAGCCAGAGTGATAGTATAACAGGTAAGGCATTGCCTTGCACACAGCCAACCTAGGTTCAATGCCCAGCATCCATATGGTACCCTGAACCCCGCCAGGAGTAATTCCTGAGTGCAGAGTCAGGAATAAGCCTTGAGCACTATGAGGTGCAACCCAAAACCCCCAGAAAGTTTAAAAAAATAAATGATATTGGTAAAACTGGGTAATCATATGCAAAAAAAAAAAAGAACAAAAACTGGACCCCTAGTTTACACCATTCTTAAAAATTAACCCCCAAATGGATTAAAGATCTAAAAGAAAGTACTAAATTTATAATTCTCCTAGAATAAAATACATAGAGGAAAAACTTTTTGGCATTAGGGGGCTCCCCACCCCTAGCTCCCCCAAACCCCTGCTGGAGGTTGGGGCCTCTCCCACCACCACTGCCACGGTCCCGCCAACCCAGCTCCAATGGCACCCAAAAATTAGTCTTAGTCTTGGCATGTGACATGATTTTATGGATATGATGCTAAAAGCACAAGCAACAAAAGCAAAAATAAACAACTGGATTGAATTTTAATGAGAAATCTCCATAGAGCAAAAGAAAGGATGACTAAAACAAAAGGCAACATACAGAATGAAAGAAAATATTTGTAAACCACATTATCTGAGTTACCCAAAAAACAATTCAAGAGCAAAACTATTCTATTATGGACAAAGACTATTTTGGACAAAGCTATTCTAAAATGGACAAAGAAAGCGGAATAGATTTTTCCCAAAGAATATATCTAAATAGTAAACAGGTGTGTGTGTGTGTGTGTGTGTGTGTGTGTATATATATTATATATATATATATTTATAATATATATATATATATATATATATCATATATATATATGTGGTGTTCAACATCCCTAATATATTAGTTCAACATCACTAACCTCCAAGGAAATGCAAATTGATTCACAATGAGGTAAAATCTCCCATCTGTCAGGCTGGTTATCATCAAAAAAAGTCAAGAGATTGTGAAGATGATGATAAACAAGAACTCTTGTGCCCACTGGTGGGGAGTTAAATTGTTGGAGTCTCGATAGACACAGTATGGCAGACCCTCCAAAAATGAACTACAGGACTACCATATGGTCTGGATATTCTGCTTCAGAAACTCCAAGGGTAATGAAATACCAATAGTTAAGGCATCTTAAAGTCGTATCTATTGGTACTCAGCTTCACAGCAGGATTTTCTAGAATAGCCAAGACATAAAATTCCTTGGGGTCTGGTAACTGATGGATGACTGAACAAAGGTACTACATATGGCCATATTATATAGCATGCATGGCCTCTTGAGCACTAAGATAAGTAATCCCTGAGAACAGCACCATGAGTAAGCCCCTGAGTACTAATGAGTGTGGCCCCAAAACAAAAACAAAACCTAAAAATTAAAATAAAGCTTAGTTTTGGTGAACTTTAGCATAGTCCAGTGCCTTGCATGTGACCAACCCAGGTTCAATTGTTGGCATCGCATATGATTTCCTGAGGCTCACAAGGAGTGATCACTAAGCACAGAGCCAGGAGTAAGCCCTGAGTATAACTAGGTATGGCCTGAACACCAAAACAAAAACAAAAAAATATCAAATGACCAAAAAAAAAAAAACCCTTATCTATGATAAAAATGGCAAAGTCCTCTGCCCTTATCTGTCTAGGAAGTTCCTGTCAACTATTTTAGTCTGACACACCGCCCTTTCAACATACATAACCCCTGTTAAGTTACCATAAAGATTATAATAACGACCCAAAAAAGCATTAATCCTGGTTTTTATTGGATAGTTTCTGTTCCAAGTACAGCTTGTGCTACTGATTATACTTTCTCTTTAAAGACTTACATCCTATTTAGTGTCTGCAGAACTTCAATCATTCCATTTATCTTTTCTGAACGACCCTCACATTCTTAGTCCCCAAACTTGGCAAGTTCTGACTCCTCCCTGATTACAAATCCCTTGACAAAATCCCACCACCATACTGGGTGCTCTAGCTTAGAAAAGAAGCTGCTGCTTCTGCTGTGCTATTTCCCCCCGGAACGAATTTTCAGTCTTTTTCTTTTTCACATATATTTTACAAGTACCTGATCTTCAAAAATAATTTTTTTCACTTATTATAGTTTAGGTGGTTACAACAGCACCAATATTTATGGTACTGGTGTGCAAATTTATTATACCCTACCACCACCAAAGTACCTACAAACCCCTACACCCTACATTTATTCTGGTCTTCCTGCACCCAGATCTCCCCTAACTGTTTGGTAATTGGTTCTGTATTTCAACATCCAGAATTTGTTGGTTCAAGTGAACTGCTGAACCACAGAAACCACTTCCCACCAACAGTTTAGTTTCCTTTTTCTACTGAGAAAAGACATGCTCTCTATAAAAACTAAACTGTGCCGAATGCTCATTACTTAATATGCCCCAGAAAAATGAAGCATTTTTTTTAAATCTCATTTTAAACCGCACACAAGGTCAGTGTTATTGCTGATGGATTCCACAGCACAGAGTAAAAGAAATAGAATAAACTGCCAAGGACCCAGTGATTGGAAGGAGGAGGGTTAGCCCCAAATCTCTCCTGACAAACCCTGGTTCAAACAACTGCATCAAGTCACAGAATCCTTCCCCATCTTTCCCCAGTAAAAATCACTAATAAAATTTCATTTTCTTTTAAAGCTTTTTCATTCCAGTTTTACTGATATATATATATATATATATATATATATATATATATACCACAACACTGTGCTAACTTATTTGTATGTGTATATCTTGTAAAATGCTTATCACAGTAACTGAAATAAAACATCTATCACTGCAAGTAGCTACAACTTTGTATGGGAGGAATGTTCACAATCTGCTCTCTTAACAATTCTGCAATAAACTAAATGGTTTTGAACAGCTCAGTCACGTGCTACATGTAGAACCCCCAAAACTTACTCATCTTAGGATAGAAAGTTTGTACCCTGTGACTCCTCCATACCCAAATCCCCCACACTTCTGTTAAATACCAAACAGACACATCCACCCCCTGCCCCACCACCTTCCCTCATATTTGAACAGGATGATAACCTACATATTCGTTTAGATTATTACCACTGCAAGCATCTTCCAGAGTCAGTATGTTTCTGTTTCAAAGCTTCTGTTTCTGTAGTGGCTCATCACTAGTAGCATGACACTAAGTTAAGCCTTGCTACATGTTCACTAAACTAGGTTGGCTAAGTTTAATGATCACTTAGGCCATTTCCAATTTTTCTACTGCCATACTACTACAGTGGCTCTCCTACAAACATGCTGGTGTGGAGGAAGGAGTTCAATTATGATTGAAAATTTATGAATTCCTAGAAGCGAAAATGTGTATGTGCTTTGAATGTTGACACTCATTACCAGATAGCACGCAGGAAGACTGCCAACCTGCAGTCTTATCAGCGTTGTTTGAGAAGGCCTCTGCTGCCATTTCCCTTCCAAACCTGGGCCTTATCAAATGGTACCTATCAGATAGGTGAAAAATAGTAACCCAAAGCACACAGACCAAGGCCTGCTCTGTGGTGAGCCAACACTTACCTTCTGAGAAACTTAATACCTGGTTCCCACTGAAATTGTTCTGAAGAATTCCACCTTCATGGACTCTGAGTTACAATTATAAGGTTATCAGCCTATGCTGCTTTCAATAGCACATACACAGCTGAATCTATTTTGTCAAAGTGAAACAAAAAGAGGGTCAAAGGAGAGTTTAAAAGAGGGGCATGGTGACTCAGAACATGGTGGACAATGGGGGAAGAAACACATCACCATGAGGAAGCCAGTTCTGACACCGGCTGTCATTTGGGAAGGGCGACAGAAGGAACACTCAGAGCATGTAGAAGGGCTCTGTGTCTGTCGGTACTTTCACACTGTATCACTGTATCACTGTCTTCCCGTTCATCATCGATTTGCTCGAGTGGGCACCAGTAACATCTCCATATGTCCTGTCTCATGCAAGTAGAGCCCAAGGGCACCTGCTTGCTCCAGGAACATAAATAGCTTCAAACCATTCCATCAGGTCATGGGAATGAGGTCTATAATTGTTACTGGTATTTGGCATATCAAATATGACACGGGTAGATTGTCAGGCTCTGCCGTGCGGGTGGGATACTCTTGTAGTCATCTCTAAATTCAGCACTTATTGATGAACTGTGCTGGCCACAAGTGGCCGCGTGAGCCTGGCTGTGATAGGCTGGTCTGCTGGGTGGAGTTCTGACGAGGGGAAGTCCAGATGTGAAAAATGGAGGCCTTCATGGAGTGGGGTGGTCATCTGACTTGTTGCGAGGCTCTGCTGGGGTGGCGGGCCAGGGCTAGAACCTGCCATCCCTCGCGGGCACCTCGTGAGTGGCTGGGCACAGGGAGAGCCAGTAGCAGCTCTGCCCCGTGTATGTGAGTCTCTGGATCAGCATACCTGGGCTGGGCTTAAAAAAGGCTGCTGCAGGGTGGGTCTGTGATGAGCTGGGCTGTGATCAGCTCTTCTGCTGGGTGGAACTCTGACGAGAGGGGAGTCAGGATGTTGAAAATGGCGGCCCTCATGGTGTGGGGGAGTCCTCTAGCTTCTTGCAAGGCTCTGCTGGTGTGGCAGGCCAGAGCTAGAACCCACCATCCCTCCCGGGTGCATTGCTCCAGTCAAAAAAAATTCTTTAAAATGAAACCCCAAGTTCTCATCTTCTACTTCAACATTTCATCTGACTGTATAACATACTTAGTGAAGTGGGCTTCCTGGGCAAACTGCCAAAGTCTGACCTTCTGCAGTAGCTTACAGCACGCCAATGATGAATTACTTCTTTCTCCACTATAAGCGTAATTGGTCAAGTCAAGTCAATCACTAACTGCAAAGCAGGAGCCAACATTTATCTAGCACATCTTTCATTATAGCCACTGGGAATAGTCTTCTGCTGTAACAGAATAGCTTAATTAAAGTACAACTGGTTGGACACCAGTAAGTTTATTAAAAAAAAAATAAGAAGTTTTATTTAAAAAAAAAGCCAGATGTATACTGCTGATTCAGTTTTTGATCCCCAGTGCCCAATATGGTTCCCAAATCCAGCCAGGAATGATCGCTAAGTGCAGAGCCAGGAGTAAACCCTAAGCACCACCAAGCAGGAACCAAACAAAACTCAAAAACCAAAAAAGGGCAGAAATTAATTAACATAGTATATTTTTCAACTCAGTTAAATACCAACTATATTAATTTCTATATTTTTAGTGACTTTGAATTAAATATGCTAGGAATGTATTTATATGCAAATGTTAATATATGAAGTAATTAAGAGATGTTTTCATCTACGTTATAGTGTTAGCCTCTGAATAACTGGAGCTCCAGTGGTGCAATTGGTTAGCATGCAGTACTTATATGAATAACCACCCACTCCACAAAACAGTGCTTGGTTCCCCTTCCTGAATCAACACTCACAAGCTCCTTTACCAGAACATCACACTAATTCTACTCCGCAGTTTCCATGCCATAGATTTCAAACATTTTTGCATTACATTATTCTGATCCTTTTTACCTGTCAAGATTCATATGGCTATTTCTCTCTTTCGTTCCTTTTATAAAAATAGAAAACTAGGAAAATTCATACATTTTGATGTATGTAATTCTCAAACTCTTAAGAGGATCTTGCAGGACCAGAAGGGAAGGGAAAGCAGAGGGAGAAAAAAAAAAGGAAAAGTCTGGATCAGGGAAAGACTCAGAGGACTAGAACACAGGAAGCCATGCAAGAGGCCCAAGTTGGGTCCCTGCACCATACCAGTGTCCTGAACACCACCTAGCATGACTCACCCCCCACATCCCCCAAAAACATAGGGGGGAAACTTCTATTCTCAGAGTACTTTCACCAGCTTTGGCAATAAGACTCAGGTCAAACCAAGCTAGGTTCTCTATGCTTTAAGGGTCTTCTGAGATTTTCTTGCCCTCCATTGTGAATAACTGCCCTGTTATCTGCTAGGCCTAAAGGCTTAGTGTTGAAGTAACTGTCTGAGGCAGGGGCAGGAGTTGGGGAAGGGGAGCAGAGTAGACTCCAATTCTGTGAGTGAACCCAGAGGCCTCACTGTCTCTGCATCCTTCCCAGGAAGACCCTGGCACCCAGTGCAGAGCCTAGCAGACACAGGGCCAGACCTAGAGCTCACGAGAGGAGAGAAGGTCACTGGAAAGCAGGAGCGGCAAAGGCATCTGAGTTCGGGAACACAGGCGCCTCGATGAAGTTCATGGCTTCTGTGGGCTTGAGAGCAGTCTCCTTGGGAAAGAAAGCATTTCCCCACAACAAACATCAAAGCTGGAGAGAGGAAGGAAGCGGAACAGAGATGAGTGGATAGCCTACCGTGTGCAGAAGTTTACCCTGGAAATCGGGGAGATCTGCCACACTCCTGTGTGCCCAACTCGGCTCTTCCTATTTTCATTGGGAAACAGGATCCTAAAAGATGTGACTAGCTGACAGGCGAGGCCTCCCCACCTGGGAAGCATTAGTGCTGGCCACCTCCGACTTCCTGGGCCACAGAGTTCCCATCAAGCCCAAGAGCAGAGCATTCCAAGCAAAGGGTCACAAAGCAGAAGCTTCCAGAAGGTTCACAAAAAGGGTTCCAAACTCAAGAGAAAGGTTGAAAACTAATTAATGGAGATTACCACCAAGTGTTTTTCCCTTTCAAAAATGAAAAGATGTTTCTTTTTTTTTTTTTTTTAGTTTCAGGGCCACACCCAGCAGTACCCAGGACTCACTCCAGGCTCCGCTCTCAGGAATTACTCTTGGTGGTACTCAGGGAACCACAGGGGATGTTAGGGACCAAACCCAGGTCAGCTGCACTCAAGGCAAGCGCCCTACTTGCTGTACTATCTCTCAGTTTGAAACAAAAGATTCTTCTAAAGAGTCCCTAAATGCCTTGCCCCTGCAAGGGATCCAGAGAGACAGAGGGTCCCAACTACCACAGATGGATGAAGTGGCTATAGCTGATCTTACCTCAATCAAATTATTATCTGCCACTGAGGGTGAGAAAAAAACATTAATGCACTTCACAGAGACTTTTATGAAGCAGAAGGAAGTTGTGGTTTGAGTAAAGGAGGAAATGGCAGAAAAAGTTTTCTGATCTTTAGATTTCACCAAAAAAAAGCAACGAAAATGCAAATGACAGTCTGCTTCAAAACAAGTTGACAACAAGAAACAGTTTAAGCTTTTTCACATACATGCACACTGCAACTGTCTTTCAACCAGGCCTCTGAAAGGTAACTAGAAGGAGCACAGGTCACTGCAGTGGGGCAGAAAGGAGCACTGGGGCTCAGAGCCTGCCAGTTCAGATGTTATCAGTCTCAAGAAAGACCGAAAAGACACCAGCAGTCTCCCTGATGCCATGGAAGTTTTTTAGAACCAGGATTCAGTGGCCCTTGTGTACGCCAACCAGAAAAGTAAAGCCAACAGAAAGAAAATGGAGGGAGAGAAAAATAGAGACTTCCAATCTTATCAGACTAGGAAACAAAAAACGCGAGTGGCAAGCCTGTCCTCCCATCCCTGTAAGAGCTGCCAGGCCAATGAGGTCCAGTTCCAAGGGGAAGAGAAAGGCCAGACATTTGCACTTGCAATAGCTTCGCAGGAAAATGACTCGATGGCCCAGAGGTAGTACAAAGAGCTGCTGTGCATGTGAGTGACTGAAGTTTGATCTCTGGCACCAGAGTCACCCAAGCATTGACAAGTTCAGTCTAGACAGCCCCCAGCACCCACTGGGGTGACCTGGGTAATTGCTGGTTCTTTATCTTCAAGCCTTTTCATTGAATCGCCAATCTGATGGACTGAAAATTGCCAAGATTTTGGCAAAATTGCCAGGTCCTCTATAGTACCTGAGGACCACTTGGAGACCCAAAAAATTTAATTAAATTTTTAATTATTTGAACATCAAACATTATTTGGGCAAGATATGCAAAATCCCACACACTGAGCCAGAAAAACATTCCTGCTCTTAACGGAGGTGGCTGGACATAGCTCCTGCATTCTGTAATTCTGAGTCACATAGCATTAGCATTCTTCAAGGTGTTGTGTGATTCGCTGTGTGTGATTTGTCCCTGCAATACAGTCCTTTCATACATGAAGGTCTGCTTTTAAATTACACATGCAGACTCTAAAGCAGGGCAGCAGTGCCAATAAATGTGGGGGTGGCTAAAAACCTGATGACTCTAAGACTCCTTCAACAAGAAATAAAGTTAGAATAAGAACAATTTCCAAACAAATCAGAAAGGTCATTTGCATACATCTACATTCGCTACCATAGTACGTCATTATTTCCAAATGCCTCCATGGTATACGACAATTAGCAGTAATTGGGGAAGGTGACTACAACTTACCACACATACATCCCTTTCACAGTGCATCCCCTTTGAGGATGATTTTAAATGGAAAATGGGCACCTTAGAACTGAATGACAGTCAGTTGTATCACTTGTCTTCCCGTGGATCATCGATTTGCTCGAGCAGGCACCAGTAACATCTCCATACATCCTGTCACATGCTAGTGTAGCCCAAGGGCATCTGCTCGTTCCAGGAACATAAAGAGCCTCAAACCATTCTATCAGGTCATGGGAATGAGGACTATAATTGTTATTGGTATTTGGCATACAAATACGACATGGGTAGCTTGCCAGGCTCTGCTTTGCGGGTGGGATACTCTTGTAGTTGCCTCTAATCTTGAGTAACCGGGCTTGTGATCAGCTCTTCTGCTGGGTGGAGTTCTGACGAGAGGGGAGTCCGGATGTGGAAAATGGCGGCCCTCATGGAGTGGGGGGGTCCTCTGGCTTCTTGTGAGGCTCTGCTGGGGTGGCAGGCCAGGGCTAGATCCCACCATCCCTCTCGGGTGCCTCGTGAGCAGCTGGGCATGGAAGAGCTGGTAGCAGCTCTGCCCCGCGTATGTGAGTCTCTGGATCAGCATACCTGGGCTCGGCTTGAAAAAAGACTGCTGCAGGGTGGGTCTCAATGAGCCAGGTTGTGATCAGCTCTTCTGCTAGGTGGAGTTCTGATGAGAGGAGATTCCAGATGTGGAAAATGGTGGCCCTCATGGTATGGGGGTTCCTCTGTCTTCTTGCGAGGCTCTGCTGGGGTGGCAGGCCAGGGCTAGAACCCGCCATCCCTCCCAGGTGCCTCGTGATCACCTGGGCACAGGGAGAGCCAGTAGCAGCTCTGCCCCGTGTATGTGAGTCTCTGGATCAGCATACCTGGGCTGGGCTTGAAAAAAGACTGCTGTTGAATGACAGTAATCTGACTAAAATAATTAGCTTAAGTAGAAAGACCTATCTATCCCTCCAGAAATGCTCCCTGGAACTAGGAATCCTGGCTGAAGCTCTTCATTGGTGTTTGTTTGTTTTTTCAAACATGTATTTCAAACAAAAATATAAAAGTTAGTGAAAGTAATATACAAGTTACACATACACAATGCATGTACACTTTTTTTTTTTGCTTTTTTGGGTCACACCCGGCGATGCTCAGGGGTTACTCATGGCTCTGCACCCAGGAATTCCTCCTGGCAGTACTCAGGGACCATATGGGATGCTGGGAATTGAACATCAAACCCGGGCTGGCACAGGCCAGCTGCGTGCTAGGCAAATGCCCTACCCGCTGGGCTATCGCTCCAGCCTAACATGTACACTTTTGATCCAGCAATCCACTTCTGGAAAATTCTCTTATAAAATTCTATCCACAGTGACACAGAAACACAAGTCTTTAATGCAGCATTATTTGAAATACAAATATGTATTATTATGAATGATTAACAACAGTAAGGAATTTTTTTTAGATAATTATACATTTATGGATTTAGAACAGGAAATTTGTGTCTTGAGTCTAGGTTTAGAATATGTAATACCGGGAAGTACTGGAATCTATCTATCTGCTAATATGGACATATGTTAGAGATACTGAACACATTTTTTAATATACCACTGTAAGATATACAATTACAAAACTTTTCATGATTGGGTCTAAGCCACACAGTGTTCTAGCACCCAACTCTCCACCACTCTTCCAATATCCCCAGAATTCCCTCCCCTAGCCTGCCTCTATGGTAGGTCATCTTCTACTACCTCTTTCTCCTCCTCCTCCTCCTCCTCCTCCTCCTCCTCCTCCTCCTCCTCCTCCTTCTTCCACAGGGCTTACAATACATACATTTAGGGGTTATCATGTATATTGCTTTGCCTATGTTCAAAGCTCAGTTCTAGTCTGACCTTACCATTTCCAACAGCACAATGTCCAACCTCTGACCTCCACACACTCGTGTTAGATTCCAACCATTGACAAGTCTTCCTGGTCTATGCATTTCCTGGCCTTGAATATTGGTCTCAAACTATTTGTTTTATATCTCAAAACGAATGCAGTCATTCTACACCTGTAGAATGACTCAGCATAATTTCACTCAGCATGATACTCTCCATGTCCATTCCATTTATAGGCAAATTTAATAACTTCATTTTTTCTAAACAGCTACATAGTATTCCATTGTGTAGATGGACCAAAGTTTCTTTAGCCAGTCATTTGTTCTCAGGCACTCAGGTTGTTTCCAGATTCTGGCTATTGTGAATAGTGCTGCTATGCACATAGAAGTACAGATGGTGTTTCTGCTGTGTTTTGGGGCCCCCATGGTAAATTCCCAGGAGTGGTATTGCTGGGCCAAAAGGGAACTCTATTTCTAGTTTGTGGAGGAATGTCCATATCATTTTCCAAAAGGACTGGACCAGTTGACATTCCCATTAACTATGAATGAAAGTCCCTTTCTCCCAACATCCACGCCAGCACTGGTTGTTCTTGCTCTTTTGAATGTGTGCCAGTCTCTGTGGTGTGAGATAATATCTCATTGTTGTTTTAATTTGCATCTCTCTGATAAGTAGTGATTAAGAACATTTTTTTCATATGTCTTTTGGCCATGTGAATTTCTTCTCTGTGGAAATTACTGTTCATTTCTTCTCCCCATTTTTTGTGATGGGGCTGGCTGTTTTTCTTGTAAAGGTATACCAGTGATGAACACATTTTTAAAAGTGAATTCTAGAAGAGTAACTTCATATATCTGCATTTTTTACATAGGGCTGGGTGCCTTTACATTATATCAAAAAATAGCTTTGATACAACAGAGTTAAAACAATCTGATTCCAAGTGACTTTTAAAATTAGAGTTCAGCTGATATGACCATTCAATTAATTAGGGAGCTCAATTTTCTAAGGCTGAAACCTTTCTCTTTTCTTTTTTTTAATATTTTATTATACCACCGTGAGATATACAAAGATGTTCATAAGGTGTTGATATTTGGGTATTGGTTATACAGTGTTACAGCACCCATCCCTCCACCAGTGCCCATTTCCCCACCACCAATGTCCCTCAATTCCCCTCACCTCCCCTAGCCTGCCTCTATGGCAGGTTCTTTATTTCTTTGTCTTTCTCTCTCTCTCTTTTCCTTCCCTTCCACATTGTGGATTACAATACATACATTAAGAGGTTGTAATGTGTATCTTTTTGCCTGAATTTAATGCTCAATTCTAGGTTGGTTATTAGCACTTTAGACAATTATTAGCACACTGTTCCATTCTCTGTCTTAACTAGCCTCTGACTCCCACACATTTGTGATAATTTCCACCTTTGACAAGACCTCCTGATCCATGTTTCGCCTGACCTTGGATACTGGTATCATAATATGTACATATATATTTATATCATGCAAATAAATGCAGTCATTCTATATCTGTCTCTCTTCTCCTGGCTAATTTCACTCAACATGATCCTCTCCATGTCCATCCATTTAAAGGCAAATTTCATAACTTCAGTTTTCCTAACAGCTGCATAGTATTCCATTGAATAGATGTACGAAAGCTTCTTTATCCAGTCATCAATTCTCAGGAACTCTAGTTGTTTCCAGATTCTGCTATTGTGAATAATGCTGCTATGAACATAAAAGTAGGGATGGTGTTTGCACTGAGTGAAACCTTTCTATTTTCATTACTGTTGTAAACACAAACATCCATGTTAAAATTTTATCTATTTCTTGCCTCTTCCCCAATATATTCAATTAAAACATGGCTCATTTTGGAAAATCAGTTCATTTTGAGAGAGAAATTTTTAACAGAATCCTAAAAATAAAGATGCTTTAATATGGCAAGCTACCTGTGTCATATTTGACATGCCAAATACCAGTAACAACTATAGACCTCATTCCCATGACCTGATGGAATGGTTTGAGGCTCTTTATGTTCCTGGAGCGGGCAGATGCCCTTGGGCTATCTCGCATGTGACAGGACATATTAAGATGTTACTGGTGCCCGCTCAGTAATCGATGATCTACGGAAGTCAAGTGATTAAGTTAATATCCTAAATTTTCTCGGACCTTTCAGTTTCTTTTGCAAGCCAAGTTACTTGGTGATCAGTCAGCTCTGCTCATTGGAGCAGGCTATAACTGGAAGCTAGAAGCAGTAACATTTAACCTCAAATGCCTCTTTCTATGTGATTTCAGCTTGGAGCTTAAAGATTTAACCATCTCTTGGCAATGTTGTATTATCTTTCTCTTTTATATCATGAAGGACTGGAGTTACTTGACTTATTTGACTTGATTGAGGCAGAAGAGCTTGAGTCATACCTGGGTTCGGTATGACCTGCTGAGCACAGAACTCTTGGTGCTCAGGGGACTATATGGAGTGCTGGGGATTGATCTGGGGTTAGCCACCTGTAAGGGAAGCACCTTACCTGCTATACTGTCTCTACCTCCCACCTGACTTGATATCACTGACTTCCTTATACATTATTTAATTACACGTAATGATTCAAAGATGATTTCACCTTCCCCCATTACTTAAGGACATTTTTGTCCTAATGAAATGCAGTTTCTTTTTTTCATTTCTGTTTTCTTTTTTTTTTTGCTTTTTTGGGTCACACCCGGCAATGCTCAGGGGTTTCTCCTAGCTCTGCACTCAGGAATAACTCCTGGTGATGCTTGGGGGACCATATGGGATGCCAGGGATTGAAGCCGGGTTGGCGCATACAAGGCAAATGCTTTACCTGCTGGACTACTGCCCTGGCCCCCTGCAATGCAGTTTCTAATACAAGGCCATGACTTAAGAAAATCTATCACTTAAGCCAGTTTTATGACACAGAAGTATTCATTTGCTTCCTGATATATCCAAGTGCTATAAGGGTTATTATAAAAGATCATTTTAAATTATTTCTAAAAGGATGCTCTCATTTTCAGTGAAAGGAAATTGTCCCCTGAAAAGTAAACAGAAATAAGTGTGCTACTTCCAGCTGATAGAAGCGATTCACTATAATCCTGTCTTTGATTTCACAACAACTTCTATAAGATTCTGATTCCTAATCAGGGTGATGACTATGCCTCATAGATAAGGATTCAGACTGGAATGCTTTTAGGACTTTCCCTAGGGCTGCACCAGGATCCCAGCAGGGAAGGTGTTCAAGATTCCCTGTGGATCGCTAAGAGCTAGATGTCTCCAGAGGGCCATTCACCGCGTTACTCAACACTCTATCTCCTTCACACAGATTCTTTTCCCCCAGGGAAATTTGGTCTGTGTTCAAACAAGATAATAAGGGTTCTCCCTTGATACTAGATGTCAAGTTAAACACAAGGAATACATAAAGCAGTCAAGTTAAAAGCAGAATTTAAATGCCAACCTGCCAATCCAGGGCCCAGCCCTGTATTCACTCCTCATTCCACCCTTTAAATACCCATGAACCATTGTGAGAACCCACTTCGAATCTAGTCTGTGTTCAGGATCTGGAGCCAGAGTGCCTGGGTGAAAGTCCTACTTCTTTTAAAAGGCAGAATCAACAAGGCCTTGGATGAGTTGGTCAGGTCTTGTCATTTACTTATCCTCAAAACAGGGTGGGGGAGGAATTCTAAAGTATTGCTGCAATGATGAAAACTATGTTGGAGTCTTCCAGGAAGCTACTTCCCTGCTCAGCACAGCATGATGTCCCAGCACTGCCACATGCGGCCCTGGTGTCCCCAGAGTACCACTGGGCCTGAGCACTTAACATTGGACCTGCACATCTAGACCAATAATCACTGGGAGCAACCCGATTTTGCTTTGTTTTGGTTTCTGTTTTTTGGGCCCCAGCACTAACCCCATAGTGTTGAATGTGAGTCCCAGTACAGGAAGTACAAAAAAGAAGTATTTCATGGCCAGAGAGATAATATAGGGGTTGAGATACATGCCTTGTGTGTGCCTGACCCCACTTTGATCCCCAACATCATATGACCCCCCCAGCACCACCAGATGTAGTGATGGAGGCACCTGAGTACTACCTGTGAGGCCCTGGTGTTCCCTGGCACTGCAGGACCTGCACAGCGCCGTATCCTTGGACATTAAACTACCAACCCAGTTAGGTCAAGAACCACTGGGAATACATCTGGGGCACCCAGAGCACTGATTCTCCCCACCCACAAAAGTAAAAATAAAATCAAGCTGGAAAATTGCACTGGAACTGCATACAAAGGCCTCTAATACATAAGTGAAGACATTTGAACTTGACACTGAACACAATGGAGGCAACTGTGGAGAATCTCAGGCTGCAAGCGAGCACGTGGGAGCTGTCTTCAAGAAAGACCACGGAGCCCATGCCCTCAGGAAGGAGAAATAGGAGGGCTAATCTATTCGAGTCAGAAGACAGGGAGGACAGATGGGGGAGACACTGACATTCAAATGAGCTGAGATGTTGACATTTTAAAACCATTTACCTGGTAAATTCACCCCTTAACACTGTTGGAAAACTACTGCACAAGAAGCTGGAACCATGCTGTGGGGACCTGCTATTGACTTCTGGCTATCAAGGTTACTACTGAACCAAGTCACTGGCAAGACTGTAGGGAAGGAGGATCATCTCATGCATGTATGAGAACCCGGAGAGAGGCTGCCCGCCTCTTCCTATAGGTCCCAGCAGCCACCCATGGTTATGCTTTCTCTTAGGAACACACTGTACGAATATCCCACTTGAACTCAACTTGACTTTTCTTTCCATTTTGTCTGAAGCAAGCATGGCACTGGGGGGGAGCACTGCATCCTTCTGTTTCTATGCATAGCTTTGAGTTGACCCCGTTCTTCTTACACCTACACACGGGAAGGAGAAAGCCTGGTCTCCAGTCGGGGAGGGTTGAGAAACTCAAGTCAAAGTTGACTCATGAAAGACACTTTCATGACAGCATCATGGAGCAGAGATTGCTCTCATGATACACAGCTGACAGGCAAAACATTAACTAGGGTGCAATCCTCTCACTTCCCAGCTCCAAGCATTTTCAACCAGATAAACACGTTTTAAACAAAACACGAAGTTCATTGGAGTAAGAAGCTCCCCCATGACCTCACTGGTGTGGGTAATGGAAAACCAAGATCTCTAGGAGAACTGGAATGTTTATACTGGCAGCAAAGCTCTTCCCCGAAAGAAATCTCCTGGGAAACTGGACCCCATTTCCCAGTTTCCTAGTTTGGGGTTTGGGGCTTCTAGGGCTCTGGGGCACAAACAAGCATCTTTCTCAGTGACAGAACGCTGAGAAGCAGTGGCCAGACATGACAGGTGGGTCTTTCTCAGCCAACTGTGAAGAGAGAATGCAAACAAATGCAGGCTGCAATGAAAGTTTTCATAGCTCAGGGTAGCACAAGTCACAGTAGCAAGTCTCCACCTGAGGTGGGAAATCCAAATTAGCGGTTATCACACCTCAAAAATCAAGGCCAGGAGAAAGGTCAAGAGTCTGCTTCTCAGCATAGGATAGTTGGTTGGCTCTGCTGTTTGGCGTTTTTATTTGTTTTCTGAAGGTGAGCCATCTCAGGCTGTTAGTTAGGAGTGTTCATTAAGAATGGATTTAATTTTAATGCACAGATCCTGTGAAGCCTGATAAAATGATGGTCATGGGAGCAACACACTCAAGCTAAGCTCACAGAAAATTCCATGAAAAGATCCGTGGGGTGAGGGTGGGGAAAGGGAGTGGGACGGGAGTGGGAAGCATCGGAGGAAAACTGAGGACACTGGTGGTGGGAAAAGTACGCTAGTGAAGGGATGGGTATTGGAACATTATATGACTGAAACCAAATCAGGAGCAGCCTTGAAACAGTGTCTCTCACTGCAATGCAATTAAAAAAATTTTTAATAAAAAGATAAACAAAAACTTTAACTTTAGCCAGTTTAAAAAAAGAAAATTCCAGGGATAGAAGCAAAGGAAGATGATGGGAATACAGATGCTATCCCACCACTTAGGGAAACAATCTGAATGAGTGAAAGTTTTGGCCAGCATGAGCCAATTCCCATGAGAAAAAATGACTCATATTCAGCCAATTCTTCTCAAAGAAAGGTGAATTTTTATTTTTAACATTTTCTTATGACTAGGAAGCAACATACTAGAAAGGGGAGGCATTTAGTCCACATTTCTCAAAATAAGTTCCTGTAGAGAAAGATGTCTGTGTTTCTGGATTAGCCACAGAAACACCAGTGAGCAGTTATCTCACTGAGGGAGAGCGATATCCTCCAACCAAATGACTGACACATGCAATGTGTGTTCTGAAAGGCAAGCTCGGCACACTTATTCTAACCACACAGAAGCCACGAGATTTGGTGCTAGGATTCAAGTCATCCTGGCAGTGAATAACCAACCCTTCCTTTTTTTTATTTTTTTAATTTAATATTTCATCATCCAACACAAATCCCACCACCAGTGTGTTCCCACCACCAAAAACCCTCATTTCCCACCGCCCCATCCCCATGCCTGCTCCCTCAGCTGGAGCCAATTATACTGACCACTGCAGCCATGTATGGCAATGGTATTGATAAAGTCATGACTTTATTTTTCTGTCTTGTTTTGTGCTAATCTGGTCTATTTCTGTTCTTGCAATGATCATCTGAATTTTTTAGAACATCCGACCCTTCCTTTCTTATTTGTCACAATATGGGAGTGAAATGACTAGAAATATTTCATAGCTTGGTGGGACTTTGGATATTATATAATCTAAGTGGTATCTCCTTTCCTAAAAGTAAATTGAAAAGCTCCTAGGAATAGCTTCTCAACCCTCTCTGGCTCCTAGACACTCATTTTCCCACACCTTTCCCGATACAGAATAGGGGAGTAAAGGAGGCACGGGGAAATCTGTCGCCTATTCGTTCTTCAAATATATTTTACGCTAAGATCCAGAACTGCAGGCCAGAAATAATAGTACAGTATGGGGCACTTGTCCCCCAAGAGAACGACTCAGGTTTGAGCCCTGGGACTACATATGGTTCCCTGAAGACTGCCAGGAATTATCCCTGAGCAGAGCCAGGAGTAAGCACCACAAGATGTGGCCCAAAACCTCTCCGGCACCCAACTAGGAATGTCCCTAGTTCATTATGAATATAAGCCTTAACACTTCCAGATTGTTCCCAATTCTTTTTGCACATTAAGATGTCTTATTAGAAAAAATATTTCTAAACTATACACCGGACTTCTATGGAAAATTTTATTTTTACAAGATCTCCATAAATACCTACTGTATGCCAGACACTTAACTGGGTGATTAGACCCATAGGAGGGACCCCAAGGTCTCTAGCTTCAAAGAGTTGCATCTTGTCAACTGGAAAAAGCACACTTCATTGCAGCATGTAAAAAGTGTCAAGAAAACCAAGACCAGATAAAGCTTTCTCGAGGACATGATATTTCATGGGTCTTTGGATGCTTAATAGAAGCTAATTTCAAAGACCGCAAACAAGGGATTTATAGGAATCCAGGAAATACTCTTAGATGTCCTACTTTTCTAAGACTAGGGGTTCTCTCTTGAAGCTGAATATAATCTAACTTCCAAAAATGTGTCACAGTTACAGACTATGCTGGTGACAATTAAGCTTTCTTTCAGAAGATGGGCTCACCAAGATTTTTTCAAGTACTTACTAAGAAATATCAGGAAGGGCTAACACAGTACAATTGACTTGATACTGTGGGTTTGTTATCAGCAAGAGTTAAATTATATCCCAGATTAGGGACTAGCGAGATAGTACTTGGTTTGCACGCAATAGACCCAGGTTCGATCCTAACACTCCATATGAACCTGGAGCCCACCAGTAGTGATCCCTGAGCACAGAACCTGGAGCAAGCCCTGAGCACCACTTGGTGAGGTTAAAAAAAGCCACTATAAAATTTAACACACCAAGCAAGTGTTATTAGACCTCCACTTAATAACAGCCTTATATTGGCCTTTTTGTTAAATCACCTTATATTTTTATTAATTGTATGAAACTTGAAACACAAAGTAGAAAGAAGAAAATAATGATCTCTCATTATCCATCAACACCCTTTAACATATTGCCAATTCCGTCGCATTTACACCTCTATCCCTTACACCTTGTTGGTTTTTTTCCTTTCACAGATTTACTAAAGTATAAATCACTGTTATAACTGTACAGAGCAATGATTTTTTTGGTAAATTTAGACCATTACCACAATACAAGTTTAGAATATTTCATCATTATGAAAGTGCCTCTTGATAATGAATCTCTATTCTCACCTCAGCTAAAAGCACCTACTGATTTACTATTTTCTTTATATATTTGCATCCTCGTACATTTGTATCTTTACACTTTGGGGGAGAGGGTGGCACATTGTATTCAAAGGAAATGAAACAACACAGTCTTTGGGGCTTAATGTAGCATAATGTAGTTTATGGAGCATAATGTAGTTTTGAGTTTCATCCATTATTTTAGCAGACCCAGTTCTTGTTTTTATTGCTAATATTCAGTTATGGAAATAGATGACATTTTGTTACCCATTCATCAATTGAGGGATATTTGAGGAGCTGTTTCTAGTTTGCGGTTTTTATTTTGAAAGCTTCTACAATATTGGCTTAGCAAAATTTGTGTGAACATGTTTTCACTTAGAAAGGTAGCAGATAGCAAAATTATTGGGGTTTTGAACTGCCTTTCACTCAATACAGTATCAGGGCTTGCATGGACCAGAAACATCCGTTTTCTTTATTTGGGATCGTCTTGATTCATATCCAGTTTCTGAACCCAGAACACTTACTCACCTCCTCCACCTTTTTTCCTTAATCACTTTCATTGTTCACTGCACAAATATCCCTCCTGCATCCCTTTTTTCTAGACTGCCAATTCTCTCTGGGCTGGAGTTGCTGCAGAAGAACTAGCATCTGGTTATACTTTAGTCATTCTGGAAATATTCCTCACTTCTGTCAACCCTCAAATCCCAGCTCCACCCTAAGGCCCTTTGTCTCACCTCTGTGGAAACTGGGCTCTCTCATTTTTCCCCCTTTTTTGGGAGTGCACACCATGGTGGTGCTCAGGGCTTACTCCTGGCTCTATGCTCGGGGATCACACCTGGCTCTGCACTCAGAGAACCGTATGGGTTGCGGATCTGAGTCTGCCATGTGCAAGGCTGCTCTGTCGCTCTGACCCCAGCACCTCTCATTTCCAGATGTCCCTAAGAGTCCAAGTGCCATCAGTGGCCTCGTCCCTCCTCCTCCCACACCCGAAACCCACACTATTCTAAATCCCACCTCTCTGCAGATTCATTTTACCACGGCTTCCTTTGCTTCCTCTGAATTTTGTGGAGTTGGTGGCTACAGAAGCGCCTAGGTTTCTAAGGATATATTCCTGGGTTTTTTTTGTTAATTGTGAGAGGGAAGATTTTCAAAAGAAGCAACTATAACTTTCTTAGCTTCAAACCAGAAGTCTTCAACTTTCATAAACAGTGGGAAAATACATATATGGTCAATGAAAATACACCAACAGGGCCGGGCGATAGTCCAGTGGTAGGGCATTTGCCTTGCTCACGGCCAACCCGGTTCGATCCCTGGCATCCCATATGGTGCCCCAAGCACGGCCAGGAGTAGTTCCTGAGCGAAGAGCCAGGAATAACCCCTGAGCATCACCAGGTGTAACCCCCAAAAACAAAACAAAAAGACGAAAATACACAGACAATGATCATTTCATGCAAGCTAAGGAAGGGGAAAAGAGACAAAACCCATACCTAATTCTATACAAGAGTCTGATTCAATAAATGTTTCATACATGAATGAAGGAAACTGCCCTTCACCATTCAAAGCGGAAAGTACCTTTACTCTGTGGCCAATTATTACTCCATTTGCCTGATTTGGGCAACATAAGAATTCTTTGAAGCTGAAAATAATCCATGGGCTTTTGAAAGTTAAACTATTATTTCAAGTCTCCTATAAACATTTTGACAAATGCCAACCACACAGAATGAATTGTGAGCACTTTTTTTCCACCTACATAAATCAAATCCATTGCCATTGTTTTCTTTTTTGAAAAATGTTCAACTGTAAACTATGCACTGGGGGCCAGAAACTTTTCAAAAACATGCATGGCAATTGGCTACCATCATTCAATCAGTTAGCAAATATTTAATAGGCACACAGTGCTCTAGGCACCACTGGGGACATTAGAATAGCGAGATATACAGCTCTGCTAACCTTTGTAATCTGCTTGTGATAACACAGAAAGGTAAACTGTATAAGATAGTACACAATCAAGTGTAATGAGAACATAGCTGGATAATATTAAGGGATTAAGAAAAAACAAGAAAACAGGGCACCAGAGTCCTAGAAGTCACACACACACTCAAACAAAAATACTCCAATGGTTCAAAATTATTCCAATTCAAAAATATTCCAATATTTGAGAGAGCAAATATTCACCTGCTCTCTCAAAACTCTTCCATGACTCAACACTAACAATCAAAGTCCATATTCCTTGGCTTGGATGCAAGAACCTCACAGGCTTTGGAACTTCTCAACTTCCCAGGGTCCTCTCCTGCAAACATTCCTTGAAGACACCAATAGCTGCTGCGGTCCAACCCTCGGAGCCTGATGTTCTCCCTCTTCGCTCACTTTCCCCAGCCTCAGCTCTGGAAGCCCAACCCCTGTACCTCTTGCCTTCCTTCCCTGCAGGCAGCCCAGCACCGGTTTTTCATTAGTCCACAAGGGCTCTGTCTCCTGAGACAGTCAGTCTCCACAATGCCCTCCCAAGGAGTCGGCCCTTCTGCAGTCACTCCTTTGTGTGGTCATGGCCACAGTGAACAGGGACAGCCTGTGTAACTGGCTATTCTGGAAGTACTGAGATTTGACTGTCAGCGCTGGATCACAGAAGCCATCAGTGGCCTTCACTTTCTATTCTCTTGGATCACTCCTTCCGGGAAGGCCACTCAGCAAGCCAAGACATTCCAGAAAACCTAGGCTCCAACCTATTGGAAGAATACAAGGCATAGTTACTAGCTAAGCTGCTCCCAAATTCCTGCCAGGTGAAGATTCTCTTTAGCAATAGATGCTTCTTACTGTTCAGCTGTTAGATCTTAAGGTGATTTGTTACAGCAGAAAGAGATTACTCACATATTTCTCTAATATACTGTATATTGCATTTAAGTTCTGTGCATCCTACATGCCTTCTTAGGACTCAATGAATGTTTTCAGAAGACAAGGAGTTTTTTTTTTTTAATTTTTCAGTTCTCTGCACACTTTAGTTGGGCAATTAGTAAAAACTACCATTGCTAATTACTGATTGCTTAGTTGAATGAATGATTAAAGATGAAAGCAACTACATTAAACACTTGGTGACATGCTGCAAATTAAATCATTGGCTGACTTTTACTTGGTTTTGGATACTTTTTTTTTCACTCTAAGGACTTGGTAGTGTGGAAACAAGTGCTAGCTGGTAGTCTGGATTCTCAGCACAGCCCCAGTCTTGAGGAAACTGCCAGGGCACAGAGGGACTTCCTGGCCTCACTTCTGCCTTGGGTATTATCTTCCACCTCAGTACTTCAACTTATTCCTGGGCAAAAACTGCTTTTGGTGTCACAATCAATAGACAGGGGCAAGATCCACGATGGAACGCAGGGAGGAGACTGGATTTGTCATAAATAGCAACAACCACGTCAAGGTTTGCTGTCAGTCAGTCATGTCTAAGTAGCAGAACCTGGCAGAATCCCCAGCCAGGCACAATGGCCCTAGGCCCAGGAACTAAAGGCTTCTCATCAGTATCTGTCATTTCTTCTGAGTCTGAGTCTCAGCCCACTGCAGTGCAGCTCTTGAATTTAGAATCAACAGAACCCTTCTTCTGCATCTTCTTGGTGTTCACTGTAGCTAGCTGTGAGGTGGCTAGCAGACTGCATACCTCTGTCTAAGCCATAAATAAAATTAGAGGCATGTGCTGTAGTGCAGTGGGTAGGACATTTGCTTTTGTATGCAGACAACCTGGGTTCAATCCATGACATGCCATATGGTCCCTCAAGCACCAGCAGGAGTAATCCCTGAGCACAGAGCTAGGAATAAGCCCTCAGCACACTGGATGTGCCCCCTCCCCCACTTGATCACTTCACTTGAATCACTTGAATCCCGTTATTCATCGATTTGCTCGAGCGGGCGCCAGTAGCATTTCCATTGGACCCTATCACGTGCCAATGTAGCCCAATGGCATCTGGTTGATTCAGGAATATGAAGAGCCTCAAACCGTTCCTTCAGGGTCTTTACAAGGAAGTCTGACCATCTTGTAGGTGGGCGGCCACGTGATCTTTTGACATCCCGTGGGATCCAGTCGGTAACGGCTCTAGTCCAGCGGTTGTCTCCAAATCGCATTACATGTCCAGCCCATCTGATTTTCGATGCCTTGGCAAACGAGACAGCGCCCCTGATTCTGGAATAGCGACGGAGGTCAGAACTCCGAATTCCTTCTCTCACTTGAGTGAGACGTGATATTCCAAGCATAGCTCTTTCGATGCCTTCTCTGGGAGACCCGAATAGCATTCTCATCCTGCTTTCGAGGGCCCAGGTCTCTGAGGCGTATGTTAATGCAGGGAGAATGGTGGAGTCAAAGAGATGTGCCCGGAGCCGGAGGTTCTTTGTCCTTTTAGCTATTTCTTCGATGCCCTTGAAGGCATTCCATGCCGCTCTCTTCCTCCTGCGCAGCTCAGGTTTTAGGTCGTTCATCATGTTGACTTCTCGACCTAGGTACACATAACTGCTGCATTCAGAGATGTTTGTTCCATTGAGAGTGAATGGGGCCTCTGGAACTAGTTCATTTCTCATGAACATAGTTTTCTTTAGATTTAGCGGTAGACCTGCCTCCCCCAACAAAACAAAATAAAAATACGAAATAAAAAATAAATTGAAATAGGACCAATCTTTTTTGGCTCCTTTTTATGGCAAAGGTCATTGATAACATAAAGATGCAGTCAACCTTTTAAGGACCAGAAAGAATCATCATCCCTATACTAGATTTTAGGAGATTACACAAAGTATGGAAAAAGAGAGATGGCTACAAAACATAGTTATTCTTAATGGGTAAAGTCTCCCAGAAGATACCTTCACCCTGTATCGACTATGACCAGTGAAAGACAGCGCAAATTAATTAAGAATCTTCAAACAGGAAAGCTGCATTACAGCATTAGCAGACAGGCGGTCTCATTGTTGAAAGGACTGATTCTGACTTTATGTCAACAGAGCACAAATCTAGTTAGCCTAGGGCCAAAGCAAGAAGATTAGTTCCAAGAAGGAGTCTATAGTGCTTGTCAGAATTCCGTGCAGTTTAATTTTAAATGCCCCTTCTCTCCTCGGAGACTGTATCCACAGACCTCAAAGAGTTTCTGGTATTTAGTCTAATGATTTCCATATGCTTAGTACACCTCATGGCCCATAGGCACCAGTCAGATTACTTTCTTCTGAAAATAAAGGGGGGCTAGAAATCGATTGTTCTAGATAAAATTATTCCATGCTATTAATGTTGGAGACCTGAAGTTCATTAGTAAATACCTCGGGGCTAGTTATACTAACCTGCTGATAAGCAAAGGCTGCCTTCCAGCTGTTCCTAGTAGACATTGGTAAATAAAGAGTCACTGCTTGGGCAAAGCTGTCTAATCTCTTAAAGATGTGCATTTCATTTAAGCAAACTTTTTTTTTAAAGTAACTCAGGATCTTAATCTCATTTATTATGCTGCAAACTTCAATCAAATGGTTTTTAATATTTCTTACGCCAGAACATCTCAGCAAAGTCAGAGTTAGATCATGTCTTTAAAATATACACAGCTAGGGGCCAGAGCGATAGCCCAGTGGGTAGGGCGTTTGCCTTGCACGTGGCCGGCCATGCCGGCCCGGGTTTGATCCCCGGCATCCCATATGGTCCCCTGAGCACCGCCAGGAGTGATTCCTGAGTGCAGAGCCAGGAGAAACCCCTGAGCATTGCTGGGTGTGACCCAAAAAAGCAAAATAAAATAAAATAAAATATACACAGCTATATATATTTATGTCATGCAAATAAATGCAGTCATTCTATATCTGTCTTTTTTCCTCCTAATTTCACTCAACATGAACCTCTCCATGTCCATCCATTTATAGGCAAATTTCATAACTTCATTTTTCCAAACAGCTGCATAGTATTCCATTGTGTAAATGTACCAAAGTTGCTTTATCCAGTTATCAGTTCTCGGGCACTCTGGCTGTTTCCAGATTCTGGCTATTGTGAATAGTGCTGCTATGAAATAAAAGTGCAGATGGTGTTTCCGCTGTGTGTTTTTGGCTTTCCAGGGTATATTCCCAGGAGTGATATGGCTGGGTCAAATGGGAGCTCAATTTCTAGTCTTTGGAGGAATGTCCATATTGTTTTCCAAAAAGGCTGTACCAGTCGACAGTCCCACCAATAATGAATGAGAGTTCCCTTTTCCCCACATCCACACCAGCACTTGTTGTTCTTGCTCTTTTGGATATGTGCCAATCTCTGTGGTGTGAGATGATATCTCATTGTTGTATCTGCTGTATCTGCATTTGTTTGTATGACATAAAAAATTTATATCTATATATCTATATCTATACATTTTATGATACCAATATCCAAAGTCAGGCAAAACATGGATCAGAAGGTCTTGTCAAAGGTGGAAATTACCATAAACGTGTGGGAGTCAGAGGTTAGGTAAGACAGAGAAGGGAACAGTGTGCTAATAATTGTTGAAAGTGATAATACCAACCTAGAACTGAGCATTGAATACAGGCTTTTAAAAAGATACACATGATAAACTCTAAATGTATGTATTACAATCCATAATCCACAATGTGTAAGAGGAGAGAAGAGAGAGAGAGAGAGAGAGAGAGAGAGAGAGAAGAGAAGAGAAGAGATTAACAACCTGCCATAGAGGCAGGCTAGAGGAGAGGGAGGGAATTGGGGACATGGTTGTGGGAAATGGGCACTGGTGAAGGGATGGGTGCTGGAACACTGTATGACTGAAACCCAAACATGAACATCTTTGTAATGTATATCTCAAGGGGGTATAATAAAATATTTCTAAAAAAAAACAACCAAATAAAAATAAAATAAAATATACACAGCTGACAGGCCTTCAGGCTATATCCTTGCTTCACAGCCACAAGCTCTTTCTTCTGAGGGAGCAATGAGCCTGGAAAAGGCTCAAAAGGCGGCTTTGCATATGGGAGGCACTGGTTCAATCCCTGCTACCATATGCTCTTAAGCACTGCCAGGAAGTGACCCCCAACCCGTATTGAAAATGGCCCCTGAGCACCAAGTATAATCTTGCCTTCTCCCAATGGAAGGGCAGAAATAAAAGAACTTTTGTTTTCACTGCAAACCACATTCAGTGACGGCCGGTCTCTGCGTGTCACGGTCTCGAGCCTTGATCCCGTGCCTGGGTTCCAAGCCCCAGCCCACTGAAAACAAACAGAGAACAAACCAAAAGTCCACAAAAGCAGAAAAACTGTAGGGAAATAATGGTAAGGGGGTGAAACACTATTATATATCTATATATGGTTATAGTGTGATATATTAACTGGGCAGGAATGTTAAAGTATGGGGGAAATTGTTTTCATACATCTATAATCAGACTTTCCCCGTGAATTTCTTTTACTTTGGCTAGGAGTTGTCCTAATAATGGGGTGGTTTGTTTTGCTTTTTATTTATTTTTGTCTTTTGGGTTACATCCAGTGATGCTCAGGGTTTTCTGGCTCGCACTCAGAAATTACTCCTGGCATGCGGGGGATCATATGGGATGCCTGGGATCGAACCCGGTTGGTGGTGTGCCAAGGCCACCCTACCTGCTGTCTATCATCAGCCATTTGCTTTTTAAAGCTATTGGGTAGAATTTCACCCATCGACAGAAACGATCAATCCAGTTACTTCAGGAAAAAATGGTGTATGTCAGACGCTTTGTCCCTTCCTGAATATTCCCCAAGACCAAGTGGATTCCCTACAAAGGGAAAGAAATTCTGTCTGACCCAATAGCCTCTTGCGGATTTCAAGGAGGTGTTCTTACTTTTTGCTTCAGAATTAAAAACCACCCTTGAAATGTAAGTAAAATGATACTTGGTACATTATAAAAATCGTCATTTGTCAATGCATTTTTATTGAGAACATGAGCACAGAGATGAGTTCTAGGTAAATAAATCTTACTGCTCTTGGGAGTGTAATCTGATACCCAGTTTCCTAAAATATAGACTGGTTGCAACTCCATAAGGATCGAGTAACTTTTTTTCCTTTGTGTTTTGGGCCACACCAGGCATTTTCTCAGAGGCTATTCCTGGCTCAATGCATAGCACTCTGGATGTGATTCCCAAGCATTCCAACTGTGAAGCATGTGCACTCTAGGGGTCACTCAAGGTGGGGATCAGGCGATAATATGGGATGCTAGAGATGGAGCCCAGGTTGGCCACATGCAAGGCAAAGTGCCCTACCCACTGTACTATTACTCTGGCCCCTAGAGGTTTGATTTTTTTTTAAATTCTTAAAAACAATGTTGTAATGGTGGGCAGGAGACATGCAGCAACCCCACTTCAACCCCTGGCACCATATGGTCCCTCCATGTCCACCGAGGGTGGCTCTCGAAGGCCTCCGGCACTGCCAGTTGTGGCCGAGGTCACCCTTGGCTCTGCCAAGCCCAGGCAGAATCCCACCCTCATCCAGAGAACCACTGGTCTCGTTGGCCAGGAAATGCTGGGTGGGGTGTGTCAGGGTGTCCCAAGGCTTCCTTACCAGCACTTGCAAGACCCCCCTTCCTCCCCCAAATAAACAACACTGTAATAAATCATTTTTTACAACTGAATTAATTTGTGGTCACTTGTGTCATACTGAAGAACAGCCAGAGATGGGTTCTCTAGTGAAAAACTGCTTAGCAAATATTCTCATGTATCATAACAGCTAACTTAGTAAATGCAGTTATCTTAGCAGTGAATGGGGAGCATGAAGATGATTCACTAACAGGAGTATCTGCATTATAGTCCTAGAACTTCCTGAAATGACAGAGTGACTCCTATTCCTCCTTGCCCCCACCCAGCCCCAGGCACAGAACTGGGGTTACCGCAGGGGAAGGATGCACTGTTGACTTCAGTCTTCCTTGGTCTTCCTACTTAAAATGAAAACTCTAAGTGATAAAAATCAGAACCACGTCAATTCACAGTAGGGAGGGATAGAAATGGAGTTTGCCTCCACCATCCTTACCTTAGAGAAGACCATCAAGACCCAAAGGGTTGGTGAGCTGTCTCAGTTGGATCTCAGCTGCTGCACAGCCCACCTTCTGCAGGCTTGCCCAAGCCTTCTCCATGACACAGTACCAAAACCCATCTGCCTCGTTTGCTTACTGTTTAAAAAAAGAGCAAGTAATATTCATCTAGAATAATAGCCAAGATAGAAATAGTAACAAAAAGGAAGGAAGGAAGGAAGGAAGGAAGGAAGGAAGGAAGGAAGGAAGGAAGGAAGGAAGGAAGGAAGGGAGGAAGGAAGGAAGGAAGGAAGGGAGGGAAGGGAGGGAGGAAGGAGGGAAGGAAGGAAGGAAGGAAGGAAGGAGGGAAAAAGGGGCCAAAGCAATAGTGCAGAAGCAGGGTGCTTGCCTGGCATGTGGCCAACTAAGGTTGAATCCATGACTCCACATGTTTCCCTATGGCCAGAGTGATCCCTGAGCACAGAGACAGGAGAAACACCTGAGCACAACTAGCTGTACCCAAAAACAGAGAGCAAGAGAGAGTGAGAGAGAGCGAGAGAGAGAGAGAGAGAGAGAGAGAGAGAGAGAGAGAGAGGAACGAACGAAGGAATGAAGGACAGGAGGGAGAAGAGGGGTGAGGAAGAGCAGGGGAAGAAGGCACCAGGGAGAAGCTCAAAGGGTTGCTTGCAGGCTATTAGTGCCGCAAGCCCTTTTATTATTTTTTATTATTAAATATTTTATTGTCAATGATCCGGGCTGTGATGGGCTGGTCGGCTGGGTGGAGTTCTGATGAGAGGGAAGTCCAATGTGGAAAATGGCGGCGCCCATGGAGTGGGTGGGGGTCGTCTGGCTTGTTGTGAGGTTCTGCCGGGGTGGTGGGCCAAGGCTGGAACCCACCATGCCTCCCACCCTGGAGCAGTTACTTCCTCAATCCGGCCCAGGTATGCTGGTCCAGAGACTCTCAGACATGGGGCAGAGCGGTTCCTTGCTCTCCCTGTGCCCAGCCGTTCATGAGGCAGTCGGGAGGCATGGTGGGTTCCAGCCTTGGCCCACCACCCTGGCAGAACCTCACAACAAGCCAGACGACCCCCACCCACTCCATGGGCGCCGCCATTTTCCACATTGGACTTCCCTCTCTTCAGAACTCCACCCAGCCGACCAGCCCATCGCGGCCGGCGGTACATCAATAAAGGCTTTATTTGGAGGTGTTTATAGAGTATGCCTCCCGCACGGCAAGCCTAGCAAGCTGCTCGTGTTGTATTTGATATGCCAAATGCCAGTAACAATTAGATTAGATCATTCTCATGACCTAATATAATGGTTTGAGGCTCTTTGTGTTCCTGTACCAAGCCGATGCCCTTGGCTCTACAGCATGTGACAGGACATATTGAGATATTACTGGTGCCCGCTCTAGCAAATAGATGATTAACGGGAAGATCGTGATCGTGAGATCGTGAAATATTTTATTATACCAACCCTAAGATATACAATTACAACGTTGTTCATGTTTAGAGGTTTCGGTCACATAGTGTTCCAGCACCCCGCCCTCCACCAGTGCCCATTTCCCACCACCAATGTCCCCAATTCCCTCCCCCTCCCATAGCCTGCCTAAATGGCAGGTTCTTTATCTCTTGCCCTTTTAATCCCCAGCACTGCAGGGTTCCACATCACAGGCAGAAGCAGCAGCCATCCAGGAGGAGTTCCTGAGCACTGCCAGGTTTGGTTCAAAAACAAACAATCCAAAACACCAAAAACAAAACAAGACCATTCTGAGAACACACATAGAGACAACACAGAGAATAAGAAATTCAAAAAACTTATTTTAAAAGAGTTGAATTTCTTTTTTTTTTTTGCTTTTTTGGGTTACACGCGGCAATGCTCAGGGGCTACTCCTGGCTCTGCACTCAGGAATCACTCCTGGCGGTGCTCAGGGGACCATATGGGATGCCGGGGATCAAACCTGGGCCGGCACAGGCAGGCCGCATGCAAGGCAAATGCCCTACTCTCTGGCCCCAAGAGTTGAATTTCTTTCCCCCACCAAATGAACTATTGGGCCATCTAGCAGGTTTCAAGATGAACACAATGAAGTTTCGCCTCCTTCCCTGGTGCTTTGTCAAGGCGCTAACAAGCAACACTAGCAGCCCTGCTGACTTATTACCAGAGTGCCTGCCACCTCAGAGTTGTCTGCAGCCCTGAGAATGGATTCTCAACCTGGAGCGACTCCAGACTGTGAAACTCCAGAGCCTTAGGTGCAAGGCTCTCCAGCTCGCGCCCATTCATGCTACCAATTCAAAATCAAAGACTCTGAGAACAGCATTCGCTAACTGAGTTTCTCAGAACCAGAGATAGAGCTGGTTGGTAATAGTACATGCTTCGTGTGTGTGAGACCCTGAACTGAATCCCCACAAAATAAATCAGTTTGACTCTGAGAAAAGCCTATTCAAGATCTAATCATCTCAGAGTACCCTGTACCACCCTCCAATCCCTGGAGACTAACAAGCACCTGGCTAGCTGAGGCCTGTGCCTCTACAAGAGGAAGCCTGGAACTAGCGCTAAAACCTGATGGACCAGAATATGGGTTTTGCTTGTGACCACAGTAAAGAACTTAAGGTCCCATGGCGTCAGTTTTTCTTACCTTTAGAATGGGAGTTATTCTCAAAGAACTTAAGATTTGGCAGTGTTTGTGTGTGTAAACACACATATATATGTATATATATTTACATATAAATATATATTTATTTAATATATTTATATATGTATATATTTACATATAAATATATATTTATTTTAATATATTTTATATATAAAAGGACTGGGGCCAGAGAGACAGTACAGTTGTAGGGCACTTGCTTTGCAAACAGCCAACGCAAGCTTGCTCCCAGTATACCATATGGTTCCTCAAGCATCACTCAGTGTAATTCCTGAGTACAGAGCCAGGGGACACTCCTGAGCATTGCTGGGCGTGCCTCCCAGAAAAATGATAAGCTATATATCATGATTAAAATGATAAGCTATATATCATGATTAAAATGATAAGCTATATATCATGATTAAAATAATAAGCTATATATCATGATTAAAATTATATATCGTCAAAGCCAGACAAGAGACAGACTAGACCCACAGCTGCACCGCCGACCCAATGGAGCAGCCCATGGAGCAATGGAGGGCAGTCAACGGCTCGGCTCCTGGCCGAGTCCTACATAGCTCCTAGGGGCAGCAGACACGTGAGGAGGAGGCTGTGCCGCTGGCTTGGAGCAGGAATCGGGCTCCTCCTCGCTTCACCTCCATGTCCCAGCGGGTGTGGTACGGGGCCGCAGCCATCACAACCAGCAAAGCCGGACAAGAGACAGACCAGACCCACAGCTGCAGTCACAGGACAGGCCTAGATAATAATGAAGTTTAGGACCAGGTCCTTCCCAGGATCTTGCACATTTATACCCTGTAACAATCATTGTAGTTGTAACAAACTGGGGAGGCTGATGGGGAATGGGGAATTGTAGTGTCAGACTAGAACTCACCATGGAATATACACATAGAGACTTACATCGGAAAGCGTAAATGTCAGTAGGGCAAGTCACAATGTGTAAGAGAAGAGAGAAATACAGAGACAGAGATAGAGAGAGAGAAAGAGGGGAGAGAGAGAGAGAAAAGGTGTCTGCTATCGGGGCAGGCTGGGGGTGAGGGATGGGTGCTGGAACACTGGATGATGGGGATCCAACTATGAACATCTTTGTAATTGTATGTATCACGGTGGTATAATAAAAATTAAAATAAAATATATCATGATAAAAAATATTTCTAATTATATGGCACTGAGGCTCTAAAGAAAAAGGGGGAAAAATCTGGGACCAGACAGACAGACAGACTGTCTGGCAGCCAGGCAGCTAAGGAGACAAGAGCACACATCAAGCATATGTACAGCCCCAGTTCTGATCCCCAGCACTGCAAGCCCCACCATTCCAGCACAGAAGCTCCTGGTCACAAAATTACCAGACAAAATTTCATAGGGCGTGGCCCCAGGCCCTCCTGCACTGATGGGTACTGCTCTTACCAAAGATAATTTCATATGGCTCACAAGTCAGTTCTTTTTTTTTGTTTGTTTTTTTGGGGTCACACCTGGCAATGCTCAGGGGTTTCTCCTGGCTCTTCACTAAGGAATTACTCCTGATGGTGCTCGGGAAACCATATGGGATGCCGGGATCAAACCCTGGCCGGCATGGGCCGGCCGCGCTAACGCAAATGCCCTACCTGCTGGACTATCGCTCTGGTCCCACAAGTCAGTTCTTAACAGAACCAATATAATGATTCTGCTGGAATCATGCAGGCCAGGCCTGAACAGTCACAGACACAGGCTTGATGTGTGAGAAGTATGATACACCAAAGCTCAGAGGTCACAAACTCTACTCGCTGTAGGAGGCAGGCAAATAAGTGCCATGTGGGTACCAACAGGGCAAGAGATGAGCAAGCAGCAATGGCTTTGGCCATACTGTCATACACACTCACCAATAGCTTTTTAATTCTAAAAAACAGTATAAGCTTTAAACAATTCCTCTGGGTCACATCAGGCTCAGGGCTCCCATCTAATATCTTTCCATGGTTTTCTGGGTGCCAAAATGTTGACAGTAGAGGGTCAGCCAAGAAAGGAAAGGAAAGGCGGCAGCTCCAACACCCTCAAAAAAGGAAACTTCTGGGGTGCCTGCCAACAGCCTGGGCAATAAAACCCAAGCTGAGAGGTCAAAGTACGGACAAGAAGGAGAACAGTCAGTAAGGGTCAGACGCACAGGAAGCCTGACAAGCTGCCACCAAGCAGAAGGCACAAAGCGAAAGGTCTCAGCCCTCATACACCTGTGGCTCAACGGAAGAGCTGGCCAGGTGAGCAGGGTAGGACCTGTGGCAAGTCCACCCCTGACCTGAGGACACTCCGTCAAGGATGGGGAAGGGGCAGGACTGAAAGGAAAGGCAACCCTCTACCACAGACCTCCAATTCATCTACTTCATAAACAAGTGTGTATTGAGTGCTAACACTGTACACTATGCAAGGCGCAGCTGAGGTTACCAAGATAAAAAGCTATTGTTTTTTATCATAGTATAGAACTGAATGGTTTATTCATAACCAGAGGGGGAGATTATTTGGTGCCAGATTTGGCCAAGTCATAAACCCAAATTTGGTAATGTAATAGCTCTCTAATCACTGTATTGTAATGACGGATCATAGATGGGAGGAAATATATAATTGTGGCTCTTAAGAGTGATAAAAGGGTAAATGAAATTGAAAGACCTAGCATGTAGTTATCAATATCTGACCTTTGACAATACTTTGTCAGAATAAAATGTAATAACAAGTTTAAGATGCCCAAGGAAAGGGAATTATATCTTGGAGAAACTGACCTTTCACAATAAAAGTCATAGATATTATCTAGAAAATAAGGGATAGGAATAAATTAAAGAACAATATTGTTCCCCAAGTAATTGCTAGAGAAGCACCTTCAAATTTAGAGACATTTGAAAGAAAACTAATAAGAAGACATATATTGTTAACTACAGAAATAAGGTGACTGTATGTGCAATACAGAATAACCAAATGGGTGATTTTAAGATATTCTTTCCCTAAAACCACAAAACCAGAATCCAAAGTGGAGAATATGAAATGCAAATGTAATATAAAAGAAGTTAAACAAAAGCCCTCTACTTCTGGGGGCAGGAGTGATAGTATCACTTGTATCACTTGTCTTCCCGTTGTTTATCAATTTACAAGCAGGCGCCAGTAATGTCTCCATTAGTTGGGAATGAGGTCCATTATTGTTACTGTTTTGGGCATATCGAATACATCACATGTAATTTGCCAAGCTCTGCTGTGGCTCTGGGTTCACCGCAGGGGGCCCAGTCTTTTCTGTGTCAGACCATCAACCATCCAGGGCACACGGGCAGAGCCCTGGGTGGACAAGCCTGTCTCCTACCTGCCACCTGCCAAAGCAGCCAAGCTCCGCAGCCACACCTGCAACACCTCAAGGGACATAACCAGAATGATAGTACAGCAAGTAAAGCATTTGCCTTGCTTGTGGCCAGCCAAGGTTCCATCCCCAGCACCCCCCATACTTTCCCCCAAGCCCACCAGAAGTAATCCCTGATTGCAGAGCCAGGAGTAAACCCTGAGCACAGCCAGGTATGGCCCCAAACCAAAACAACAACAAACCCTGTACACCTGAAACTGACTTGGAAACATCAACATGAACTTACAATCAGATGCATATAGATGTTTATATATAAATGTATTTCCCTACTCTAATGATGAAAAGACCTAGAAATAATGGCCATGCCAGTGAATGAGCATACCTTGAGTCTATATTATAGTTCTGAAATAACCATGTTCATTAAAAGAAACCAGGGATTGTGAAGAAACAGCTGCTTCTAAGACTATACAGGAGCTATACAAGACAACCTTAACACAGCCCACTGCACAGAATCTATCAAAGTTTATTTATTTCATTTAGTCCCAATGAATTACAAAGTTATTCATGATTTAATCTCAGGCATGCAATGTTCCAACACCAATCCCTTCATGAGTAGAACTTCCCTCTAATGTCCCCAGTTTCCTCCCTTTCTCACTCCTTGTAGCCACAACTACAAGAGTTTATTATGGTAATGTCGGAATGTCTCAGGGGCTAATTGTAAGAGATATACACAGGTCAAAGGTGGACAATTTGAGTCTTAGGAAAAATCAGATCTTCGGTAAATTATTTTCATTTGGGGAGACACCAGCCATACTAGGGATTATTCCTGGCCCTGTGCTCATGAATCACTCTGAGAAGTATTCTAGCAACAAAAATGCAGTATTTTGGACTGAACTCAGGTCCACAAAGCACCTGTTTTGTCTCTCTGGCTCCAGATCATCAACATATTGAAACCCATGGCATATACTGAATGTCATGAACATAATAAAAAGAAATACCTCAATTGATTACCTTCTGAGAATGCTAGAAAACCAGTTCTTGGAAGAGTGAATCAGAAGAAAGAATCCAGTATTTAAGCTGGTGGGACTGTAGACTGGTACAGTCTTTACAGAAAATATGGGGGGGAAAATTCCTAAAAAAAACTAGAAATTGAGCTTCCAGCAATTCCATTCCTGGGAATATATCCTGAGCCCAAAAAGTACAATGCAGAAAGGACATCTGCACTCCTGCGTTCATTGCAGCACAACATATAAAATCTGGAAACAAACATATGGACCCAAAAGAAGATGACTGGATAAAGAAACAATGGCATATAAACTCAATGGAATAGTACCACAAGGAAAGATAAAGTCATCCTATTAGCTACTATGCCATGGATCTGGTATCAAGTTGAGTGAAATCATTCAGAGGGAGAGCAGCAGACTAAGAATGATCTCTCTCAGGTGCGGGATACAAAGAAGCTTCCTATGGGAATGTGAAAGGCCCAAAGGCAATAGAAATGAAGGAGAACCGGACCTCAGTAGGAAGCTTGCCGCTGGGAAGAGAACCCTAGGATCATGGCAGAGGGGGAATGTGCCTGCTACAGGGCAGGGAGGGCTGGGGTGGCAGGAAACTGGGGACACCGGTGGAGGCTAGTGGACACTAGTAAGGGATTAGTGTATGCCTGAGACTCAATCACAAATATTCTAATTTTATAGTCCACTGTAATTCAGTAAAAAAGAAAAAAGAGAAAAACATATCCAATATTTATCCTGCCTCCTCTGTGTGAATCATATATCTGGGTTATCAAGTAACTGAAGGACAGACTGAAGGAGAGTATGTCTTATTAAATTTACTGCAGGTAAAAAAAATTACTGCAGGTAATAAATAAAATCAAAACAGTAGCATTATTAAAGCAAAACGGTATCAACAATTTGTGATCCCCCGGTACACTTAATTAAGGCTCAGCAGCAACTAATTATCAAAAAGACTGTTTTAAAAATGTAGACGTCATGTGCCGCCCCGTGAAACAAGGAGCAGCACCTGTGATCTGGCTAAAGCGAGCGGCTGGATCGAGAAGCCAGGGAGCAGCTGCAGAAGGCAGGTCAAGGAATGCACTGAAAGGCGCTATGAGAGTGAGCCTGTCTTGTTATCATGACGTTGCGGATCAAACAGCCCAGGACTCTCAACACTGAAGAATTTTATTTTTGATGGGAGTGGACGTTAATCAAATCTAGCCTTAAAAGACACAACTTTATTAGTTATGGATGAACTACAATGGGCCAAGCTTCTCCCTAGACTGATTAAGACCAAGGAAATGATGAATATGAAAGTCAAGCTGGCAATGACTGTTGGCGGGATGGAGGATAATGGGGTGTGTGAAAGGAGCTTTGTGGATAGCTGTGAAAGTTCCATTTTAGTTATGTTTGTTTGGTCTGGCTATAAATGACTTATGAATGTTTGCCTTATAATAATTTACTGAAGTACGATTTATGTTTGTGAGCTAGACTTTGATGTTGTTTCTTACTTTACAATATAAAAGTGAAATGAAAACTGTTAAGACACGCTACATTTGTCAGTAAGAGCCAAGTGATGGAAATAACTAAGTAGTAGAGAGGCAAAGGGAACACCAACGCCAATCAGAAAGGAACAAGAGTCTTATGAGGGATTTCTGTTTCAATGAATGTATCCAGTTTAAAGTAGATTATCTCATCTAGACTGTCTGATAAAAATCCGCTTTATAAGCAATCCTCAAAGATGAAACAGCACTGATCAAGCAAGTGGAAGCAAAGATAAACAAATGGGACTACATGAAACTAAGAAGCTTCTGCTCCTCAAAAGAAACAGTGACCAGGGTACAAAGACAGCCCAGATTGGGGAAAGGATATTTTCCCAATACCCATCTGATAAGGGGTTAATATCTAAGATATATAAGGTACTAGTAGAAAAAAAAACAAGAAAAGTCCAACCCCATCAAAAAATGGGGAAAAGAAATGAAACTTTCTCAAAGAAGAAATACAAATAGCCAAAAGACACATGAGAAAATGTTCTACATCACTAATCATCAGGAAGACACAAATAAAAACAACAATGAGATATCATCTCACACCAGGGAGACTGGCACATATCCAAAAGAACAAGAACCAGTACTGTTGAAGATGCAGGTAGAAAGGGGTTCTCCTTCATTCTTGGTGGGAATGCCAACTGGTCCAGACCTTCTGGAGAACAATATGGGGCATTCTACAAAAAAGCTAAAAATTGAGCTTCCATATGACCCAGCAATACCACTTCTAGGAATATATGCTGAGGCCTCAAAAAACACACAGCAGAGGGGCGGAGCGATAGCCCAGTGGGAGGGGCATTTGCCTTGTACGCTGGCTGGCCCATGCCGGCCCGGGTTCAATCCCCGGCATCCCATATGGTCCCCCGAGCACCGCCAGGAGTAATTCCTGAGTGCAGAGCCAGGAGAAACCCCTGAGCATTGCCGGGTGTGACCCAAAAAAAGCACACACACACACACACACACACACACAGCAGAAACACCATCTGCACCTCTATGTTTATTGCAACTCTATTCACAATAGCCAGAATCTGGAAACAACCCGAGCACCCAAGAACAGATGAGTGGTTAAAGAAACTATGGTATATCGGGTTGTTTCCAGTGAAATAGTATGCAGCTCTCAGGAAGAATGAAGTCATGAAACTTGCTTATAAATGGATGGACATGGAGAGTATCATGCTGAGTAAAATGAGTCAGAAGGAGAGGGACAGACACAGAAGACTGCGCTCATTTGTGCAGTGTACAAAACAATATGAAACCAATATCCAAGGACAGTAGAAACAAGGGCCAGGAGGTTTGGTCCACAGTTGGAAGCCTGCTCCAACCTCTTAGGGAAAATACAATTGGAATAGGGAAAGGACCACTATGACAAAGACAGCGGTAAATGGCACTGTATGAAAACTGCAAGCAGAATGGGTAAGGGACAACACAGTAACCTCTCAGTGTGTACTGCAATTCATAATGCCCAAAGGGAGAGAGAAAGGGAGGGAGAAAGAAGGAAAGAGCTTGCCATAGAGACAGTCTGGGGGTGGGGACAGTCTGGCAGGAGGGTAAAGGGGAACACTGGTGGTGGGAAATGTGCACTGGTGTTGGGATGTTTCTGTGACTGAAACCCGACCATGAACAGCCTTCTAACTGTATGGCACAGTGACCAATAAAATTAAAATGTTTCCAAAAATAATTTAAAGCTGGCTTTGTTACATGGAATTTTATGCCCACAGGGATTATTTTTCTTGCTTTTTGGATCACACCTGGCGGTGCTCAGGGGTCACTCCTGGCTCTGCACTCAAGAATTACTCCTGGTGGTGCTCGGGGTCCATATGGGATGCCGGGATTGAACCCGGTCAGCCACATGCAAGGCAAATGCCCTACACACTGTGCTATTGCTCCAGGCCCAATCCACTGGGATTCTTTTTTTTTATTTTTATTATACCACAGTGAAACATACAATTACAAAGGTGTTCATAATTGGTTCTTGGTAATACAGTATACCAGCACCCATCCCTCCACCAGTGCCCCATTTCCACCACCAATGTACCCCACCCCTCCTGCCCACCCCCATGCTGCCTTAATAGCAGGTACCCCAGTTTCTTTCTCTCTATGTCTCTCTCTCTGTCTCTGCATCTCTCTCCCTCTTATTCCACTGGGATTCTTAAAAAGCTGAAAGGTGTTGGGTTCTCATAGGCCCAAAAAGTAACTTCTTATAAAGTGATTTTAAAGTACTTCCGCTCAAAGCTAAAGCTTAAGAAACCAAGGAGAGCAGAGGGCTGGAGATAATACTGCACGTAAGGTGCTGGCCTTGCATTTGGCCAAGCCAGGTTTGATCTCTGGTACCCCTTATGATCCCTCTGTGTGATCCCGTGCCTCAACAGGAGTCCCTTTGGAGTAACCTTTGTGCAAACACAGGTATAAGCCCTGAATACTACCAGGTATTCCAGGTATCCCCCCACACCCCCAATACCTACCCCCACCCTCCCCAAAAAAAAGAACAGAGGGAAATTTCTAGTACCTAGAATTGGACATAGGACTTACACCTGTGTTTTGGGGGGGGGGGGTGGAGGGAAAGGTGGGGATGGGCCACACCTGGCAACATTCAGGGCTTACTCCTGGCTCTGCACTCAGGCTCAGGGGACCTTGTGAGGTACCAGAGATCAAACTTAGGTCAGCCACATGCAGGCAAGCAAACTACCCACTGTACTATCTCTCTGGTCCCCAAGGAACTACTTAGGTTCCCATGCAATGATGAGTATAAAAACATGGTACTTTCTTTTTTTTTAATGACAAAACAAACTTCGCCAAAATTCTAGCACCCTAATGTCTATATGCACCGCCAACATTCCTGGTCCTGTTTCACTGTTAGTAATGTGGGTTCAGAAGCTAAGGGAAGTAATCCAGCTTCCCAGGGTCTACCCTGGTCCCTGAGCTGCAGGGATGGAATTTGGAAGCTGCAGTTCCACTGTATTCCTGGCACTGGCGCCACAGACAGAACACACAGCACTATATCCTGCACTGCCCACAGCACCTGGCCCATCAGTAGCACTCAGCAAGGATGGGTAGTGATAACTGTTCTGAAGCTGAGGCTCTCCAGAAACACACTGACCTCCCCACGTGATGGTGTCTTTCAGGTTTGAATGCAAAATGTTGTCTTCAAAGTATAGTGTGTGTTTTTTAAGAGGGTGATCTCAGCTACACATGCACTCTGCACAACACAATCTTCCCAGAGACCATCAGGAAATTTCCCTGTTGGGGCTGTGTTTGCACGTGGTCAACCCAGGTTTGATACCGACATCCTACATGGCCCCAAGACCCCACGAGGAGTAGACCCTGAGCACCGCCAGGTGTGGCAGAACAAAGAAGAAAAAGGAAGAAGGAAGAGGATGAAAAAGGAGGAAAAGGCAGAGGAGGCAGGAGGAGGTGGAAATTGTTCAGGTCTGGGAAAACCACTTAAAGAGGTGTATGAGGCCCCCGAGCTCAGTATCAAGCACCATTTGGTCACCTGAGCTCCTCATGTGTAGTCCTGAAAAACCCTGAGGACCCCCAAAGTAGTTCCCAAAATTTCTGAGTCTGAGTAACGATCTTGCCCCGAAGTCACTGGGCCCATGACAGGTAAGTCATGGAGTACTAGGAGGGGTCTTGAGGCCCCCAAGTAAGAGGAAGCACGTATTGGGGAAAAGATGATAACCTAGCTTCTGCAAAATTTGTCTCATATGACAACTCTATAATCTGTGGACAATTTTGCTATGACATCGATTGGTGCCCTGTTTCAGGTGTTAATAACATAAGTCACATTTCTCTGGACTAATAGAATTGTCCAACTTCCGATGTGAAACTGGCGGTCCAGTTATCCTTTCCATTTGGAAAAGGTAGTGTCATTGATCTTTATTTTCCATTCCTCTACTCTGACACGTGAGTGATATCTAAAGCAAACAGGATTTGGGGGTATAATCTACAAATGGAAAATCTAAGTGGCCATAGACGCTTTCTCTCTCCTGAATCTCACCAAGAAGGGTGAGCTGATCCCCAGGAGAGGGGTGTCTGCTGCATACACTCCATGCTTCCTCTTTCAACTACTGAATCAAATCAGAAAAGGGACACAAACTATGAAGCAGACCCTGAATGGCCAGGGAAAGAATAGTTTTTGAGAGCACACAGAAGATGAACGCATCTGTGGCAGTCTTCGAGAGTGCAACTGGAGGACAACGGGGCTGGAGACAGTCCAGCAGGTAAGGAATTTGCCTTGCACCGAGGTGGGTCAGGTTAAATCCCCAGCATTCCAGGTGTTCCCTCAGGCACTGCCATGAGTGATGCCTGAGTATGGAGTCAGAAGCCCTGAGCACTGGTGGGTATGGTCCTTCAAAGAAACAAACAAAAAAACCCACGAGCACAAGTACGGAGCAGCCGAAGGCCGAAGTGAGAATCCCAGTGTGGCTGATTCACAGCTGCAGCAGGTTAGTTCATTTCCCCAAACCTTGAGCCCTCATCTGTAAATATGGGCTAATAAGAATTCCTCCCCAAAGGTCTGCTGTAAGGGATGAAATGCAAGGACATGTATCCTGCACTGCCCACAGCACCCGCCCATCAGTAGCAATCAGCAAGGATGGGTAGTGATAACTGTTCTGAAGCTGAGGCTCTCCAGAAACACACTGACCTCTCCACGTGATGGTGTCTTTCAGGTTTGAATGCAAAATGTGTGTGTGTTTTTTAAGGGGGAGAAGGGGTTTTGGTGACACCCAGCTGTGTTCAGGGCTTATTCCCGGTTCTGCAATCAGGAATCATTCTAGTGGGCTCAGAGTACCATACAGGGTGCCAGGGATCCAACCTGGGTCTGCTGTGTGCACGGCAAGCACACTACCCACTGTACAGTTGCCTCAGTTCCAACTCTGCTATTTTTATAACCCACAATCATTACCATGAAGTCACTGCTAGTAATAATTACGTGTGTGCTTTTCAGTATCTTCCACATCTTTGTTCTTTGTTTCCTCCCAACTGCTCATTATGATGATTAGCCTTGATGCTAATAAAACCCGAGGTTATTATCAGTAATAGCAATGATCTTAGCCACACAGCTTCCAGGGCACGGAAGTCTGGAGCTAGTGCATCTGCTACTTCTCTGCCCAATGACATATTCCTCTTCCTTCCACCCAAAGTGCAGCCCACGTCCCTCTACACAGCCCACAGTTCACCTCCACAGCTACCCTGGCAGCTATGTCTGTCCATTCTCACCTCAGAGCCTGAGACAGCTTCAGGGAAGATTTTATCCACATGCAAAGAATCATATACCACAAGGCACTGGATTTCTGAAGGTTCTCTCTGTGTCTCACTTCCCACTCTACATACTCACAACACCTGCCTTTGAATGAAGTGGAAGGAACTATGGGTCACTTGGAAAAACACATTCTTTGATCATGAAGTACAACATCTGCGGGGAGGGAGTAGGAAGGAGAGAGGGGTGGAGAGGGGGAGAGAATAAGACAACATGCCAAGGAGGAACACGTAGTAGTGAAACCCCAGTTCCTGGTGATAGTTAGGGCCACTGATTCCGTCTGGAGAGGCAAATGCAAACCAGTCCTGACATGAGACAATTTTATGTCCTCACTATTCAGCAACTGTTTATTAGACAATCTCTTCCCAGCAGATTTAATGTACCCTGATTGTAATGGGCTGAATTGTATGTCTCTAGTACCTCCAGTATCCTCAGAATCTCCAAATGGGGTTGTATTGTGTTTTGTTTCTGTGTTATTTGCTTTTGGGGACATAACTGGTGGTGCCAGGAAGTTACTCCTGGCTCTGTGCTCAGGAATTACTCCTTGGTGGACCATATGGGGCACTGGAGATAGAACCAAGGTCAGTCACAAGCAAAGCAAATGCCTTACCTGCTGTATAATCTACTCTGGCCCCCAGGATTGTATTTTAACAGGGCATTGGCAGGAAAGGTCAATTGAAACGAGGTGTTTGGGGGTAGACCCTCCTCCAGTCTAATTAGTGTTATAAGATGAAGAAATAGGGGGCCAGAGCAATAGCCCAGCGGGTAGGACGTTTGCCTTGCATGTCAGCCGGCCTGGGTTCGATCTCCAGCATCCCATATGGTCTCTGAGCAATGCCAGGAGTAATTCCTGAGTGTAGAGCCAGGAGTAACCCCTGAGCACTGCCAGTGTGACCCAAAAAGCAAAAAAAAAAAAAAAAAATGAAGAAATATGCAGACCAGGAAACCTTAAGAGAATTGGTTATTGGCAGCTTTGAACTCAAGAAAATATCACAAGATTTCCTTTGGGCTATAAGACAACAAAAGATGAAAACTTGGATCTATGATGAAAAACTACTATGAAAAAACTTCCAATACTATAAATAAGCAAGCACATCTCTTTAAACGTTTAGATTTGTTTTTGGAAGCCATAAAAATGAGCTCAAGGAATTACATGTCTCTGTGCTCAGGGAGCCATATTCAGTGCCATCCAATGATAATTAATTAAAATGAAAACAAGGAACCACCTCTGGAATAGCCATGTAAGCTCATCAATTCGCCTTGTTCCAGAGACTTACATATAATTCTTGAAATAGATCAACAAGCTGTAGAAAAATTTTTGGACACCCGTGAATGGCTGAGACATCAAGGACACACCACAAGTATATGTGTGTGTGTGTGGTGGGGGGGTCACCCCAGTGCCTGCCCAAACAGAGCCCCATCAGCTGCTGGCTCCCACACTCCCAATCTGCCACCGTGCGCCCAGCCAGACTCCACTGTCTCAAGACGAACCTCACTGAGAAACCAACCTGTTAAAAACTCAGGTATGTAGGTTTTGTGGGTGAAATCTCCAGCTTTCTGGGAGTCAGGATGAGTTATCTTCTCCTGCTTCCTGTACTTCTGGAAGCCTGAGCAGTCATATTCACACCCTAAAGCTGCCAGTTAAAAATTTAACTCCAGCTGTACCACCCATTAAAATTCTGAACTTTTTTGAAGCATGTAGCCACGAGGTCATGACATCTCAAACCCTACAATATTGGTAAACCAGTAGTAGCACTCCAGATCGGATGGGATGTAATGTAGAAGGCAACCAATCTCGATTCACAAAACATAAACAAAGAAGGCTTAACCTGTAACCAGTTCATCAATAAATCTCTCATACAAGGAGTCAATGTGTCAATGGAGAAATACAATAATTTACACTGACTTTATTCTAAGAAAACATTTTTTATTATTCTGCTAGCAAATTACTGATAACAAACAATATAAGATAAATTATGGAGGCCTGTTATGGGTACAGGCTTCAGGGATGGCTAGGAAAATTGGAGACAATTGTGGAGGGAAGGTATAATGATGGTGGGATTGGTGTTGGAATACTGAATGCTTGTAACAAATCATCATGAACAACTTTATAAACCACAGTGTTTATATAAAGCGTAGAGGGAAAATTTACGTAAGTAGTCTTACCTATTTCATGCGAACACAATTTATTAATGCAGAATTGCTTTGAAAGTTTTATTAATGACAGGTGAGATATGATTATTACCATAAAGAGATTCAAGTATAAAATAAAATTTAATGCAATAAAATTCAGATTCCAGAACTGAAAACATATATGTAAATGAGAATAGGAATTTTATTATACTGTATCAAATGGCTTTAGTTTTCTTATTTACATAGGTCAAAATCATATAGTAATCACAAATTGGCTCTTACTGATTGGACTGGGATTAGGATGGAAACTGGGACTACTGGTGGAAGGAAAGTCACCTGGGTTTTGAAACACTAACCCTTGAGACAACTGCATAATGAACAACTTTGTAAAACACAGTGTTTTTAATAAAAAGAATTTAAAAATAAAATAAGCAGTAGGGGCGGGGTAGACCAAGGGTAGGGCGTTGCGCGTGGCCGCCCATCGGCCCGGTTTGTCCCGCATCCCATGTGGTCCGAGCACCGCCAGGTATCCTGAGTCAGAGCAGGAGTAAGCCCTGGCTGCCGGGTGTGACCAAAAGCAAAAAATTAAAAATAAAAATAAAAAAAAAGCAGTAAAGGAAAGGGAAATGGTAAGTCATCAGAACCGGAGAGTCAGTCTACAGAATTGAGCGTATGTGAATGGGCGGGGCACAGGGGGTGAAGGTCATTAGGACAGGGGGTGGTCAAGGGCTCTCTGGCCCTGGGCATGGTTTGTAATGATGATGAAAGGCATTAATTAATAGTATTGTAAATCCCAGTACCTCAGCAAAAAAATAGTTTTAAAACAAATAAAAAATAAAGTGAAAACGAGTAGCCATGATCTCTGAGGATCACACATTTATAGACATGTACATGGTGATTATTATGAATAGGCGCTTGTTCTGTGCATTCTCTCAAAGTCCCTACACTGAAACCCTCAGAGGAAGCTAAGAGGATCTAGAGACAGTATCTCAAAATAGGTTATTAAGGTTCAATGAGGTCGCAGAAATGGGCCCCAGTCCAACTGGACAGCTATTCTTATAAGGAGAGCGCAAGACACTCCAGGGATGAACACTCACAGAGAAAAAGCCACACAAGGACACAGCAAGGATGTGGCCATCAGCAGGAGAAACACCATTGACACCCTCTTGGCCTTCCAGTTCCAGAACTATGAGGAAACACATTCCCATTGTTTAGCACTCACCCAATCTGTGGTATTTTTTGGGAGGTAGCCCAGGCAGATAAGTCCAGCAATGTGGCATATCATTTGTTATCCAGAATACCCAAGCACTCAGGGTGACCATCACTGAAGGGTCAGATTAGGGCTGGATGCAGCATCAACCTTCTTTATTAGTGTGTAATAGTTAGAACTCCGGTTTCAAAAGAAACTTTTTTTTTCATTTTGGGTCTCACCCAGCAATGCTCAGGGGTTACTCCTGGCCTGCACTTAGGAATTATCCTGGAGGTGCTTGGGGGGACCATATGGGATGCCAGGGATCAAACCCGGTCGGCTTCATGCAAGGCAAATGCCTCATCCGCTGTGCTATCACACTGGCCCCTCAAAAGGAACTTTTATTTTTACATTTAAAAAAAATGTTTATTATACCACTGTGAGATATCCAATTACAAATGTGCTCATATTTGGGTTTCAGTCATACAGTGTTCCAGCACCTATCCTCCACCAGTGCCGATTTCCCACAACCAATGCAGTGTCCCCTGATTTCCGCCCCCATCAGCCTGCGTCTATGGCAGGCACTTTTCCTCTCTCTCTCTCTCTCCTCTCTCCTTCTCTCTCTCTCTCTCTCCCTCTCCTCCTCTCTCTCTCTCTCTCCTTTCTCTTACACATTGTGGCTGCAGTACATACATTTAGAGGTTATCATGTATATCCTTTTGCCTACTTTAAATTTAAGCTCGGTTCTAGGCTGGTATTATCATTTGCAATAGTTATTAGTTAAGCATCAATGGTTGTGCCAAGAACACAGGTGTTAACCCTCTGCTGCTGCCCAACCTCTTCTGTCCACCCTTTTCCCCAAATGGAGAGGCTGAAAGGTCTCCCTGGTGTCCTGGATGCTGGGGCAGCAAACAGGGAGAGGGGAAATGGTAGGATGATGGAGAGACGGGAGAGGGACAAGTATCGAAACTTAAAGAGGCCGTGGAGGGGGAAGGAGGGGACAAAAAAGAACTCTGGCACTACTACAATTAACACTCTACTAAAATCAGTACTGTGGCTCATCCATACCAAGACTTTATTATTCACCATTTCCAGAGCCCCTGTTATAATCACAACACCAGGATTGAGAAATAAGAAAAATGTCTCCAGTACTGACACAACTCAAATTGAGGAGAAAAGAAGGGAAGTGGGGGAGCCTAAGCAATAGTACAGCAGGTAGGGTGCGTGCGCACGCACAGCCAACCTGAGTTCAATCCCCAGCACCTCATATGGTCCCCTGAGCCCTGTCACGAGTGAGTCCTGGGGTGGCCAGAGTGATAGCACAGCAGGTCGGGCATCTGCCTTGCAAGCGGCCAACCCAGGACATGGCTGACCGGATTCGATCCCTGGCATCCCATATGGTCCCCTGAGCAATGCCCGAGTCAATTCTTGAGTGCAGGGCCAGGAGAAACCCCACAGCATCACTGGGTGTGACCCAAAAAAAGAAAATAAAAGTGATTCCTGAACACAAAGCCAGGAGTAAACTCTGAGCTCTGCTAGGACAGGTCCCAAAACAAAAACAAAAACAGAGAAGCAAGAAATTGCAGTAAGAGACCCTAGAGCTAAACACTCTGTTCTTCATTCGCTGCTGCCGCGAATGAGAGGGGCACCCTGAAGATCAGAGAGCTTCTAGGAGGTTCCAGAACTCCAAGAGAGGACTAGACCTGGAGTGAGAAAGCCACTGGGCCACAAAGTCTCAGCCCTGGGACTCCTCCCAGCAAGTATCACTTGGAGTGAAAAGGACACCCACTCCCCAGCAGGGATCTGCAGGCATATAAAACAACACAACATGTCCTGAAGTCCCAGCTCTAGGCCAGGAACTCAGCCACCGACTCAAAATCTAGCATCTCACAAACATAGAGTGGATTCCCCAAGGCCTCTGTGGCCAGCCTTTCCGTTCCTGGATCTGTGTGGGACACAACTATTGGTCTGCATAGTCATTTGGGGTCTTTCCTGTTACTGGTCAACAATTTTCAACCCAGTGAGGACCAACTGGGTAAACCACTTTGCTATTTCTGCAGATGGGCACCAGAGTGTTCGTTTTGTACATAGACACCTGAAGCATCTTTGAATCCGAAAAGCCACTCTGTACTCCCAATAGACTGGCTCTTTCTGCTGTCAAAAACAAATAAAAAATTAAAAAATCCAAAACAGTCTGTCAGATAACTGCACCTGAATCATCTTTATAACACGAGACTTGAAAACAGGTGTCCAGTTTTGTTTTTTTTCTGAGAGTTGGTCCCCGGGATGTAAGAGAATGAGAAGCCCAGGCTTATGCCAAGAGGTTGCAACAGGTGGAGCCCAGGAATCAACTTTTCCATCAGCTTCCCGAGTGGCAGGATGGATGCTCCAACGGCACGCAGGCCTCCAAGTACATTTCCCAGTTCAAAGTTTCCTGCATGCACCACCCCCATGGCAGAGCAGATAATCACATCCTCAAGCTGCCCCACCTGAGGGGCACATGAGGCAGGCACTGCCAGCTCCTCCTGGGAAAGCTCCTTATTGCCACTTGCTCTCCCACCCCGGCAAGTGGGAGCAGCCATCCCTTGAGGCATTAGTCAGTCATTCCAAGCCATAAAAGCAAAGGAGCAAAAGGGCTAAGTGTGTGCCCACACGGGCCTCCCATATGGGAGAGGGGCTAAGATCATTCACCGTTCCCTGGTCCGCAGGGGGCACACGTGAGTCACCGTGCTTACCTCTGCCCCCCAAGCAGGAGAAATTCCCTAAGCCAAGACTGCTCACCCTGTCTGGAGTGGTAAAAGTAAGACCGGAGCCCACACCAGCTACTTCCCAGAGAACCACCTCATTTTCAAGAAGGAAAAACAAAGGAGTATCTTCCTGACCATTCCCTTCCTTTCTCTCCTCTCCAGTCCCCTCTCTCCTTCTTCATATATCCTTTCTCCCATCCCTTATTCCTTCCTGCACACAATGGTACTCCAGGTCTTACCTCTTGGCTCTTTACTCAACGATTACTCATGGCAGGGCTCAGGGGACGATATGGGTTGTCAAAGAGTCAACCCAATTCTCCGGGCAACAAGTCTGCAAGGCAAGCACCCTAGCTGATGTACTATCTCTCCAGCCTCTGGATTTATTTCTTAATCCTCTGAGTCACTGAAGTTTGTTTTGAACTTTGCAATCAGTTGCCAGCACTGTGCCTGCTCTTCTCAGAAGCTCTTGGCATCTCTGCAGATTCCCCTTGTGCTTGCCAGTGTGAGAGCCAGAACCGCATCAGGTCATGAGCCCGAGACAGGCAAGGAGGAGGGAGGACTGGTTCTTCACAGGTCCCCACCATAACTTCTTGTTTCCCTTGCTTTGGTTGATAGTCACATGGGAGAAACTTTGAGACAGACAGAGAGAAAGAGAGAGACAGAGAGATAGAGAGTGAGAGTGAGAGAGGAGAGAGAGAGAGGGAGAAAGAGAGAGGGAGGGAGAGAGGGAGAGAGAGAGAGAGAGAGAGAGAGAGAGAGAGAGAGAGAGAGAGACGGGTTGTCTCATCTATCTGACTGGTATGAGGCCATGAGTTCAATTCCCCACATCACTCCACATGCTGAGTGTGACCTGGTAGCTCCGCTGCTTGTGGTTCCTAGTGCCACACACAAGAGGTGCCATCACTGAGGCACCAACTGACTTTGGTTTCTAAGAGAAAGAGCCAGGTTTAAGGAAGTACTGCCCAGGTCGGTTATTTCTTATGAACTTCTTCCAAATATGGGTGAGTGTCCTCTGTGCCCCCAAGAGTGTCCTGGTTGCAGAAGAGCTGGCCTCAGGGTCAGCATGAAAGAACAACCAGAAAGGCATGCCCTGTCCTCTGTGCGCAGAACTCTCACAACTTCCCCTGAGGAGATGACAGTCCAACCGCCTCTGCAACACCGCGGGGCCACTGAGGCACACACCCCTGTGGGATAATCTGGTGGCTCCTTACCTGTTTTCTTTTTTTCAATTGTAGTTTACATAGCCTGGCTGCAATCGTGTTAGCTTCCATGGTCTTGATGTAGAAAGTGACTGCACCATCGCCCCACCTGACACGCATCAAAATGCCTAAGACAGGGCACTGTCCCGAGGTTCCCCTCGTCCACACCTTCCCCCGCAACCCCCATGCTTCCCAATCTCAGTTTTGCAATCAAAGCCGATCTGTCCTCACCTGATATTGTCTACCCCATGTTTCGTCTCTTTCCACACACGTGTCATCGTTTGGCATCCGTCCTTCTCCCCGACTTATTTCACTGCACACGATGCCCTCCAGATCTTTTCATCATTTCTTACAGCCACGCAGTATTCAACTACACCACAGCTTCTTCACCATCCGGCTATCACTGCACATTTGGCTGCTTCCACATACCAGTTACTCTAGCACTAAAAAACCATAGATCATAGGTGTGCGTATATCATATTTTTACCACATATATCTTTTGAATAAATGTTTTTTGTGTTCCTGGGATAGAAGCCAAGAAGAGGATTGCTAGGTCATACAGAAGCTCTATTCTTGCTTTTTTGAGCTATCCTCCATCCTGCTTTCCATAGAGGCTGGGGCATACCACATTGCCGCCAACAATGAAAGTGGACACCTCACCTGTTCACTGAGCCAGCCCAGTGCTCACAGTGACCCATAACAGACTGTGGCACAGGGAGGCTGAGAGAACACCATGACGTTTTACTCTCACACATTTGAAACCCCAGTGTCCGCTCTGGTTCATGTCTTCTCAGTGGACCCCACAATAATCCCTCCTGTAACCACATAACTCAACTGCCAGCATTCACTGAAACTGTCCCATATTCACCTCATCTGGGGCTCACCTGGGATGGTTAGAGGAAAAAAGAATTCCAAGCCAAAAGCACCTGGTGTCTGAGAGACCGCCTCCCCTCTCTACTCCACTTTGACCCACGACAACACTAACTTCTTGACACGAGACCTCACTGGCCAAGCCAACAGTCTATCACTGCTGAGTGCCTTGAACACTGGACCCCAGGAAAGGACAATGGTTTCAGGCACAATAATCCTGTAAAGGAAAAATCCTATAGTAAAGAAACAGGTGGAACACTTAAGAGGACGGTTCCGGCAAGAGCTAGTAGGGCTGAGCATGAAGAATTGTTTCAGCATGTGAGCCAATCACCTCTTGACTGAATCGAAAGTCATCTTTATTCCCAAAATTTAAGGAAATGGCAAAGTGGAATTTTGGATTTCATTCCATTCCCTGTTGTGAAGAAACAAACCCTGAGTTGCTTATAAATCCCAGGCTGCTGCAGGGGAGGCCCATTCCTGTAACCTTTCACCCTTTTATTTCTTTCTGGGGAATAAAGACTGCTGGCTGCTAAGCCTCCAATCACTTCAAGAAAAAGATCATTGTGGGGTTTGCGAAAGAACGCCTTAGGACAACAAAGTTGTAGCTACCCATCTAGCTTTGCAGCTGATCTGGAACCTCGCCACTGGCCCCTGAACCAAACATACTCGCTCTAGAGAAAAGAAGCAACTGCTCATACTGAGTCTGAGACGTTTTATTGCTGAGTCTGAGACTTTTAAAACAATTTCTCGGGGCGGGGCAGAGCAATAGTAAAGTGGGTAGGGCATTTGCCTTGTGTGAGGCCGACCAGAGTTTCATCCCCAGCACGTCAAATGGTCTCCAAGCCCGCCAAGAGACTTATGAGTCTTCATTCTTCATAAGCCCTGAACACTATTAGATATACCCCCAAAAAAAAATTACCCTCTCAGAAAACTTCTGTGCTTGACATAAAAGACCAAGAAAAAAATACATAGAATCAGCTTACTGCAGTTATAAGAATGGTAACCGAGACATCAGAAGCAATATGCTTATTAGTACTGAGAAAAGGAACTATTTTGAAAGTTTTCCTCTTTCTTTTCTTTGTGGAACGTAATTCTAAAATCACTTTTGCCACTGTAAATTTACTTTCAGGGATCCTTCGGATCAACAAATATTTTTCTACAAGTCACCAGTTAATTCAGATCCCAGGCCTTTATATATACCTAAGAGGGTAGTATAAGACAGCAGACGCTTAACCTGTGTCTCCTGAAACTGAACTGACAGGGGACTCAGACTATAAACAACAGCAGACACTGAAGTCTGAAACTCATAGGCTGCACAGTGTCTAAGGTGACTCTTGCTTCTGACATTCTAGAGTTATCTACCTTCCATTTATAGCTCATTTTCTCCTCTTCCAATCAAAATCCAGACTACAGGGCAAAGGACAGAGCAGGCAGGATGCTTGCCTTGCATGTGGCAGACCTGAATTCAATTCCCAGCAGCCAAAAACAACAAACAAAAATAAAAAATACAAACTGACACGCACAAGACACTATCTGACCGTTATGCTTTTGGTGTTTTGCTGTTATTGTTCGGGGCCACATCCTGTGGTCCAAGCTTCTGTGCTTGGTTTTATTTGGTTTGGTGTTTTGGTCTTACTCCTGGCTCTGCACTAGGCATCACTCCTGGAGCAGGTTGAGGTACCATATGTGGTACTAGGGGGAAGAAATCCACGCTTGGCTGTGTGCAAGAGAGCTGCCTTGCCTGATACACTATTTCACCAGCTTCATATTTACATTTTTTAACAAGGTTCTCTGAATTTTTTCTTTCAATAACCCTCAATATACCATCTCTCTTGTTTTAATTTTTTATTATATCACAGTGAAACATACAATTACAAAGGTGTTCATAATTGGTTCTTGGTAATACAGTATTCCAGCACCCATCCCTCCACCAGTGCCCCATTCCCACCACCAGTATACCACACCCCCTCCCAGCCCACCCCCAGGCTGCCTCAATAGCAGGTACCCCCTTTCCTCTCTGTCTCTTTTCTCTCTCTGTCTCTGCATCTCTCTCCCTCTTCTTTTTACACATTTCGGCCAGCCCTGCAGATATTTCGGGCTATCATTTAAGTCTCTTTGTGTATATTCAATGGTGAGTTCTAGTCTGACATTACCATTTCCACACTTAGTAAAACACTAATATACCATCTCTTTTCATCTCTTTTACTGGGAATCACTGTCAATAGACAAAAGTCTGCAGTTGGAACAAACTGCTGGGTCACTATCAGTTAGACCTAAGATGGGAGAGCGAGGTGAACTGCTTGGATAGCAAAAAAGCTCCTTTTTGGGGTTTTCTGAGTTCTTAAGGCATGCATTTGGCATTGAGCACAGGACGTGGGCAAAAACGTAGCATGGGTGAGCTGAGGAAAGTTAATCCAGATTCAACTGGGTGGCCTTCAGTGTCATATAGCTTCTATAGCACAATTGAGCACTCCAATACGGTCAACTGGAGTAAACTGTCCACATTTTTGGTTTTGTTTGTTTTCTGCAGTGTGGGGATTCAAGCCCAGGTCTATTGTGTGTAGGGCTTGCTCTATATTACTGAGTTGCTTGCCCAGCAACTGTCTACTTTTTTTAAAATCCAAACTGGCCCTTCTTCATGTTCACACAGTCCAAATTAGTGTAAGGTCAGTCCTGAGATGGTGCTAAAGCTCCCAGTGCCCTCCTTGAGAAAACTGATGGCCCTTTTGTGTTTGGTTTGGTTTTGGTTTGGTTTTGGTTCATTTGTTTTGGGGGCCACAAATGGCAGCACTCAGGGGCTTTTCTGACTGTGCCCAGGATCCCTTACAGTGCCTAAAGGATCATATGCCATGTTGGAAATTCCAATGAGGGTCGGTGCAATGCCAGGCCAAGGCATTAACCCCTGTACTATCACTCTAGCCCCAAACAGGTGGCCTTTACTTGTTGCCATTCCTTCCTCCTCCTGGTGGAGGTCACCCCAGTCAAGTTCCTTAATGGCATCAGAGAATAGTGGAACAGGAATATTCTACGTGTGGAAGCAAAGCTGGATTCTGACAGAGTTGAAGGAAATCTCTAAGAAGGAAACGATTACTTCCAAAGGATTCTACCCAGGAGAAAAGGATTCAATAGCTCACTTAACTAGGAAACTTCTGTAGAGTCCAGCACCAGAGCAAACTCAGTAACAAGGACCAGTTAACTGAAGTTCCCCAAGTCAGAAACCACCTAGAAACCTTCCCCTTTCCACCCCTCCAGTATTTCCTAACTAAGACTGTTGGGTTGCAATCATTTCTCCTCGCAAGCCCTTTCCTCCACTTCAACAGAATGAAGAATTGCAGGGCACAGACCTCACTGATACGTCCCTGGTCCTTGCCTTGGTGCACAGTCACAGGCAGTTTCTGCCACTTGGAGGGGATCCCAGGGGCTGTCCTCACAACACCTCACCCGTGCTTGGGAAGATCACCTCTAATACAATACAGTCAGAAACAGGAGGTGATTTTTCCAACTCACTCTAGCTCTTTCTCATTAAACATAGACACACTCGGGCACCACAGACTTATTCATTAAAAAGAAAAAAATATCAAGGGCAATCTATGCAGAATCACTGGGCTTTTTGAGAGACTCTTCCCACGATCGATAATGAAGGATAAATAAGCCAAAGTTACAATGGGCTGGAATGCATGCTTGGAGACAGGTGCTAGGATGTGACCCTCAGACTCCTGGGGTCCCCTCGAACAGCCCCAGGAGTGTCAACCCCCACCAAGACTGAGTACTGCAGGAAGCAGCATCCAAACAAACAAAATCTATTCAATAATCTGAGTGAGTATTATGACTTTTAATACCTATTAATACAAAGAGCTTACTGCAAATGATTCAGTATATTTTACAGGAAGGCTGGCAATAGTCCATTCCCTAAATCTTATGCAATTTACAGGTAAAAACACAACAGGTGGACCAAACGTGGGGAGGCAATCAGTGTATATGGAGGAGTACAGATCCGCCACATCTAAAATAAATGGTGTTACCACCGTGAATATCAGCAATAACTTGCTGTCCTTTCTCCACATGTCAGATCTAATTAGGAAGGCAGCAATAAATGTTTCCAGGTGTTTAATTAAGTGAGATAATCATTTCTTTCCTTAAAGAGAGTTGGAGTCATATGTTTACATTTCAGAGCATGTTTCCTTAGTTAAGACACTGTAGAAACACTCTGGTGTCACACAGGATTCAGCCAGGATAAAAATACCTGCTGAGATAAGCAGCTCTAAAAAAGTGACTTATCAACTCTACGCCAGTGCATCAAAGGCCACTTAAAGCAGCCTTGCTTCTGGAGATTTATCCTTAAACCTCAATGGACAGTTTCTACCCCATGTGCCATTTC
>JAJIBD010010834.1:0-25001 GCA_021461705.1 Cryptotis parvus | reverse complement strand
AATTTCACTCAACATGATTCTCTCCATGTCCATCCATTTATAGGAAAATTTCATAACTTCATTTTTTCTGACAGCTGCATAGTATTCCATTGTGTAGATGTACCACCGTTTCTTTATCAAGTCATCAGTTCTCGGGCATACTAGTTGTTTCCAGGTTCTGGCTATTGTGAATAGTGCTGCTATGAAAATAAAAGTGTGGATTTGTGTTTCCGCTGTGTGTTTTTGGCTTTCCAGGTTATATTCCCAGGAGGCGGTATGGCTGGGTCAAAAGGGAGCTCAATTTCTAGTCTTTGGAGGAATGTCCATATTATTTTCCAGAAAGGTTGTACAAGTCGACATTCCCACCAACAGTGTATGAGAGTCCCTTTTCCCACATCCACGCCAGCACTTGTTGCTTTTACCCTTTTGGATATGGGCCATTCTCTGTGGTGTGAGGTGATATCCCATTGTTGTTTTGATTTGCATCTCTGATGATGAGCATTTTTTCATATGCCTTTTGGCCATTCGGATTTCTTCCTTGTCAAAATTTCTGTTCATCTCTTCTCCCCATTTTCTAATGGGGTTGGATGTTTTTTTTTCTTATATAGCTGTACCAGTGCCTGATATATCCTGGATATTAACCCCTTATCAGATGGGTATTGGGTGAATATTCTTTCCCATTCTGTGGACTGTCTTTCTATCTTGGTCACTGTTTCTTTCGAGGTGCAGAAGCTCTTTAGTTTCATGTAGTCCCATATACTTATATTTTCTTCTAGTTGCTTTGTTAATGGTGCTTCACCTTTGAAGATGTCTTTAGCTTCAATGTCGTGGAGGGGATTTTCCTATATTTTCTTCAACGTACTTTATGGAATTAGGTCTGATATTGAGATCTTTAATCCATTTTTATCTGATTTTTGTGCAAGGTGTTAGACACAGGTTCAAATTCATTTTTTTACATGTAGCTGTCCAGTTTTCCCAGCACCACTTGTTAAAGAGGCTTTCCTTACTCCAGTTTGGACTCTTTGCACCTTTATCAAAGATTAACTGATCATATCTTTGAGGGTGGGTGTCAGGATACTCAAATCTATTCCATAGGTCCACAGGTCTGTTTTTATTCCAGTACCACGCTGTTTTAATTACTGCTGCTTTGTAGTACAGTTTGAGGTTGGGAAAGGTGATGCCTCCCATCTTCTTCTTCCCAAGGATTGCTTTAGCTATCCGTGGGGGGTTTATTATTCCATACGAATTTCAGGAGTGTTTGGTCAATTTCTTTAAAGAGTGTCATGGGGATCCTTATAGGAACCGCATTGAATCTGTACAAAGCTCTAGGGAGTATTACCATCTTGACAATGTTAATTCTCCCCATCCATGAGCAGGGAATGTGTTTCCATTTCCTCGTGTCCTCTTTTATTTCTTGAAGCAGTGTCTTGTAGTTCTCTTTGTATAGGTCCTTTACACACTTGGTTAAGCTGATTTCTAGGTATTTGATTTTCTGTGGCACAATTGTGAATGGAATCGATTTCTTAATATCCCTTTCTTCTCTTTTGTTATTTGTGTATAGGAAAGCCACCGACTCTTGGGTATTGATTTTGTACCCTGCCACTCTACTATACATATCTATTGTTTCTAAGAGTTTTTGGGTCGAGAGTTTAGGGTTCTCTAGGTATAATATCATGTCATCTGCAAATAATGATAGCTTGATTTCTTCCCTTGCCTATCTGGGTGCCCTTAATGTCCTTTTCTTCTCTGATTGCTATGGCAAGTACCTCCAGTACTATGTTGAATAAAAGAGGTGAGAGTGGGCAACCTTGTCGTGTTCCTGATCTTAAGGGGAAGGTTTTCAATTTTTCCCCATTGAGAATGATACTCGCTGTGGGCCTTTGGTAGATGGCTTTGACTATCTTGAGGAAGCTTCCTTCAATTCCCATTTTCTGGAGGGTTTTAATCATGAATGGGTGCTGGATCTTGTCAAATGCTTTTTCTGCATCTATCGATAGGACCATATGGTTGTTATAAAAAAAAAAAAAATGTTTAAAAAAAAGAAAATGTTCTATCAACTTTGATCCACTATGAACTCTTGTCTCTATGAGAATCACTGGTTTTCCTAGTTGAACATGGTAGCAACAGAGCACACCAATAATATTTTAATCATAATTGTAAAATTATAAACAGAAAATTGGAAAGAACATCTTCAAGTATATGTGTTACGCACACCATGATTATGATTGGGAAGGTCAGGCCACCTGCCCCTCGAGGTGTTGAAGGTGTGGCTGCGGTGCCCAGCTGCATTGGCAGGTGGCAGACAGGAGACAGGCTTGTCTACACCCTCAGGGTTCTGCCCTGTGGGCCCTGGATGGTGGATGGTCTGACATAGGAAAAGACTGGGCCCCCTGGGATGAACCCAGAGCCATGGCAGAGCATGGCAAGCTACCCATAGTGTATTTGATATGCCAAAAAGAGTAACAGTAGAGATGAACTGGACAAGGAACAGACCAGACTATGGCTGTGCTGGCCAGCCCACGTGGAGCAGCCCATGGAGTCTCTGAGGAATCGGCTCATCCCCAGCAGAGACCAATGTAGCTCCTAGGTTAAAGCAGTCATGTGGGGGGGAAGCCACGCTGGCTGGAATTGGAGCAGGGATTTGGGCTCCTCCATCTCCATGTTGCTGGGCATGGCTACGGGCTCGTAGCCTCCACAACCAGATGAACGGACAAGAGGCAGACCAGACACACAGCTTTGTCAGTGTGCAGTCGGCGCAAGAAGCTTAGATAACAAAGTAGGCTAGGACCAGGTCCTTTCCAGGATCTTTCACATCTGACCACCATAATGATCATTGTAGTTGTAACAAACTGGGGAGGTTGATGGGGAATGAGGAACTATAATGTCACACTAGAACTCACTACTGAATATACACATAGATAACTGCATCATAAACCATAAGGCAAGTCACAAGGTGTAGGAGAAGAGAGAGAGAAATACAGAGACAGAAATAGAGATAGAAAGATGAGAGACTCAGATGCACAGGGGAGAGCCCCCATCCAGCTCTCCCCTAGCTCAGCTGACCATGAGGCTCCCAGGAGGCCTCTTGCGATGGGTTTTGGGAGTGGGCCCATCACTTCTGAAGGGCCTCAGAAGCAGCTAGATGAGACTCTCGCTCACCATAATAGCTGACATTATCATGGTCCAGACCCCACAGCTCAACAGAACCCATGCAAGAGAGATGCTGATCTCAAGTCAGGCTCAGAGCAGCTGAGTTCGAGCCCAGGTAGGCGGCTCTTGGAGGTGGAAGTAACCAGGCGTTCCTGGAGATGGAGATGGGGTGCCCCTTCCTCCGCTGACCTGTCCCAGAGGCCTGTTGGCCCAGTCCACAAACTGCCTCAGTGCTCTCGGCCATGATGCAGAGACTCAGAAGCACAGGGGAGAGGTGCCATCCAGCTCTCCTCTAGCTCAGCTGACCATGAGGCTCCCAGGAGGCAAGATGGGTTTTTGGGAGTGGGCCCATCACCTCTGTAGGGCCTTTGAAGCAGCCGGATGAGACTTGCTCACCATAATAGCCACCATTTTCGTGGTCCGGACATGGTACATCAAACCAATGGAACCAATTATGTTCTAGAATATATTACAGGGGCCGGAGCAATAGCACAGCAGGTAGGGCATTTGCTTTGTACACGGCAGACCTGGGTTCGATACCCGGCATCCCATATGGTCCCCCGAGCACCGCCAGGAGTAATTCCTGAGCAAAGAGCCAGGAGTAACTCCTGAGAGTCGCGGGGTGTGATCCAAAAAAGCAAAATAATAATAATAATAATAATAATAATAATAATAATAATAATAATAAATTACAATCTATAGTGTGTAAGAAAGGGAAGTGAGGAGAGAACGAGAAAGGAGATAAAGAACCTGCCATGGAGGCAGGCTGGGGGAATGGGGAGGGAGGTGGGGACATTGGTGATGGGAGATGGGCAGGGGTGGAGGGATGGGTGTTGGAGAACTGTAGAACCAAAATTCAAACATGAACATCTTGTAATTGTATATCAAATGGTGGTATAATAAAATATTTTTAAAAAGGGGAAGGTCAGGGGCCGGAGCGATAGCCCAGCGGGTAGGGCGTTTGCCTTGCACGTGGCCGGCCTATGCAGGCCCGGGTTCGATCCCCGGCATCCCATATGGTCCCCGAGCACCGCCAGGGAGTAATTCCTGAGCGCAGAGCCAGGAGTAACCCCTGAGCATCGCCGGGGTGTGACCCAAAAAGCAAAAAAAAAAAAAAAAAAAAAAAGGGGAAGGTCAGGCTCAATGACCTGGTGAAGGGCTTAAAGGAATATTGAGCTGAAAATGGTTGCATCAGGCTGCTAATGGATATGGATTTTCTTCTGAGAGAATGAGAGTGTTCTATTGGGCTGCAGTGACAGTAGAGCTTGATAGGGAGTTTGCCTTGCATGCTCCCAACCCATTTCAGTTTTTGGCATATCATATGGTCCCGAACTTTGTCAGGAGTGAGTAACTCCTGAGTGCAGAGGCAGGGAGTAAGCCCTGAGCATGTGACCCAAAAGCAAAAAAAAAAAAGGAGAAAGAAAAGAAAGAAAGAAAAGAAAGAGAGAGAGAGAGAGAGAGAGAGAAAGAAAGAAAGAAAGAAAGAAAGAAAGAGAAAGAAAGAAAGAAAGAGAGAGAGAGAGTGCTTAGAAGCAAAGCCTTGCACAGGTGATTAAAGACAATTGTTTTCTTTGGGGGCAGCAGGGGCTGGGGCCTCCATTTCAATGTAAGGCCCAGAGGATAAGGTGCTGCTTCGGGTCAACAGTGCTGCAATTTCTGGGACACCACCGTGGTATTCAGGGAGCCTCTGCGGCCAGCAATGCTTCAGGGAGTTTCCATATGATGATGGGGGATGGAATCAGGATAGGCAGCATGTAAGGCATTTGCCTCAGCCCCCGCACTATCCAGCTACGAACACATTCTTTTGACAAGAATGCCAACTTGGCTCAAAGGCAAAGGACAGCATTTCCACAAATGGTGCTGGAAAACCTGTATGTGCACTCATAAAAGAGAAGTTCAACCCATGCCTTACACCCTACACAAAAAGAAACTGAAGTGGATCCAAGGCCTCTGGATAAGAACGAGAACTATGAAATTCTTGGAATAAATCAGGAGAAATGCTTCTTGACTTATGACAGACAATGAGTCATTGGAAATGGCACCAAAAGTACAGGCAATGAAAGTAAAAATAAAGCAGGCGTCATTAAAGGTTAAAGACTTCTATGCTGCAATGCACAGTGTGTGGAAAACCAACCCACGGGATAGAAGAGTATTCACAAGTCCTCCATTTAATCAGAGAGTAAGCTGCAAACACACAGAGAACTCCCACAACTCAACAAGACTCACAAATAAATTGATTTTAAAATGAACAAGGGGCGAAGGAGCTCACAGGCCAGAGTGTGAGCTGGACAGGAGAGAGGCCTGGGTTCCATCCCAGGCACTGTGTGGTCACGAGAGTTTTTGCTCCAGGTAGCTAAGTTTTCTCTGCAAACCTCACTTACTTTCACAGATTTCCTTCCCTATTGAAGAGGCCATATGGTATAGTTCTGGCCCTGGGGACAAAAACTTGAAAATGCTGTAGAAATCTGGAAACATTTCCATGGATGATACAGCCAGTGCCCTTTCCTCCTCCTTCTTGCCAAGATGCTGAGCCCAAAGCATGCAGTTGTTGCAGCTAATGCTCTGCAGGCAACTAGCCTTAGGACACTGGCCCAAGCACTTGAGAAAAGCAGGGACTGATTGAAGATCTGACTGGACAGAATTCACTGTACTAGACCTGAAACTTCCTACCTGTCCCCAGACTTGAGATGAAGGTCCCTTCATCAAATCAACAGTGCGCACTGACCTTAACAGGGGCTCACGGGTGCATGTTTTTCCTAACTATGCTAATCCGTGTTTTATCATACATGAGAAGCTGTGAGGCATGAGCAGAGGAAGCAGGCCAGAGGCCTCTCCGGGATCCATCATTTCAGGCTGAAAAGGGGGTGACATTTGACAGGTGGTGGTGCTGTGTTTGAGCAGAGGCGTTATCTGGGATCTGGGAGTGTCTCCACATGTTCTTTGCATAGGCCTTTGCAAGTTGGGGAACACTAAGAACACTGCAGAATGTTTGGTTTCGTGGCCCCAGCCAGAGCTTACTACTAGCTCTGTGCTCAGGGGTTACTCCTGGTAGAGCTCAGGGGACTAAAGGTGGGGTTGGCTGAGTGTAGTAAGTCCCTGAGCTAGCTCTCTGGCCCACAGAGAGCAGAATGTTGACACATGCAGCAGCAGACTGAAAAATTATCTCAGATTTTATGCCAAAACATTTATTTTGACCAAAAAAAGATGGTTTAAGTCTACTCACGTGGAGTTAAAAAATGCTAGGATAATTTAAAAAATAGGCTGAGACAATTATGCAGAGAAGTGCAGTAAGTTCATGTTTTTTCTACTATATGCTTCCATTAGCACCTGCTTGTCATTGGTTTAGAAAGCTGAGACACAGCAAGCTGTCAAGGGAAGAGGAGAGTTGTCAGGGTCTTTATGGAAGAATGATAAGATGAAGGGGGAGAAGAGCAGAGGGCAGCAGAGAAGGGGGTGGGGTGCTAGCAGATGAGAGCACTGGCTGCCTTTGGAAGGGTTTTGGTTTTACTGAGTGGGTGGGAAGCCACATGTCTTGCCATTTGGAGCACAATTATCCTAACGAAGAGCATCTGGGAGAGGGGAGCGCAGAGATAGTACAGTGGGTAGAACCTTGCCTTATCATGGCCGATCCAGGATCAATTCTCAGTTCCATGTATAGTCCCCAAGCACTATCATGAGTGATCCCCTGAGCACAGAGCTAGGAGTAAAGCCTAAGCACTTCTGGGTGTGGCCCCCAAATCAAACTTAACACCCCCCAAAGAAAAGTTGGGAAGAGATTTGCCTAGCACAGCATAGCCTTTATAGAAAATTTTAAAAAATTAATTTATAGAGTTGTGTGTGGAATGTGCAAGTGCAAAAAATGGAAGAGAATAATAAATATGGAGTGCAAAACCTCCGAAGGAGGGAACATAGAGTCGTGGGGGCTCAATCATAGTTTTTACCTTTTTGAAAGTGAAAATTTGAAGCAAATAAGTGAAATAGCAAAAGTGAATTTGAAGCAAATAATCCCAAATAAAGCTTGGTAATGGGTGCCCCAACCATTTATTATTCTCTCTCTCTTGTACTACAAGGGGGGCAGCATTTTGCATTTTCAGGGGTCTCACCTGGCAATGCTCAGGGGTTTCTCCTGGCTCTGCACTCAGGAATTACTCCTGGCGGTGCTCGGGAGAACATATGGGATGTCGGGGATCGAACCCTGGCCGGCATGGGCCGGCTCGCGTACAAGACAAACGTCCTACTCACTGGAAGAAAGGTAAAGAACAAGATGGAAGGCAAAAGACTAGAACAAGAGTGCAGTAGCTTCCAGAAGCCAGGGGGTAACGGAGAAGAAATATTTGAATGGAAAGAAATCTCCAATCTAAAAAAAAGAGGTTTCAAAGTCCACTAAGTGTGGTCTAAGTGCATCAGAAGCCCAGCTGTGATTTGCTTTTATCAGAAAGGAGAAGAAATGTCTTTGGATGCTAAACTTTGAAGCCTCAGGGTACTAGAACAATGAGAAGCCCTAGGGAAAGGTCTTCAGTGCAATTCTTTTTTGCTATTGTTTTGTTTTGTTTGGGTCACAACCAGCAATGCCCAGGGATCACACCCGGCCAGGCACAAGGGACCATAAGGGTTGCCGGGTTTGAACCCAGTTTGGCTGCATGCTAGGCAAGCACGGTATCCATTATATTATCACTCCTCAGTGCAATTATCAGACCCCTCAGTGCAATTCTTTATTTGGAAAATATGACAATAAACAACAAGCTATTTTGTGCTTGCTGACTCTGACACTAAAAGCCAGGTGTGGACTGATCCAGTCCAGCTTTACTTCTCTGCATGGTCAGCATGCATTCCCTCTGCGGTAGGCAAGGACATTGAGGCTTCTTTCCAAACTCATGCACGGTGGAGCTGAGGCTCAGCTCTGAGCCCTCCTCTCATCCTTCCCTCCTTGCACTATGCCAGAAAGTTGATAATAGGGGGGAAAGAGACTCCTTAGACCTGAAAACAGAAATAACACCACAGCCACGAGAAGGAGAGAGAGAGAGAGAGAGAGAGAGAGAGAGAGAGAGAAGAGAGAGAGAGAGAGAGAGAGAGAGAGAGAGAGAGAGAGAGAGAGAGAGAGAGAGAGAGAGAAGATACAGAACTTGCCATGGAGGCAGCTGGGGGAGGGGGAGGAAAGTGGGGACATTGGTGACGGGGAAATGGGCTCGGTGGAGGGATGGGTGTTGGAACACTGTAGAACCAAAACTCAAACATGAACATCTTGTAATTGTATATCTAATGGTGGTAAAATAAAATAATTAAAAAAATGTTTTGAGGGGCCAGAGCGATAGCACAGTAGGTAGGGTGTTTGCCTTGCACATAGCCAACCCAGGTTCTATCCCCGGCATCCCATATGGTCCCCCAAGCACTGCCAGGAGGAATTCCTGAGTGCAGAGCCAGGAGTAACCCCTGAGCATCGCTGGGTGTGACCCAAAAAGCAAAATAAATAAGTAAATAAGTAAACAAACAAATAAAAAATAAAAAACTTCTAAAATGTTTTGAAACCCATCTTTTAAAATTGAGGGAAACAGTGGTTGTTTTAGAGAGCCCAGATAAGGCACTTACTTTGTAAGCACCAAATTAGAGTTTGATCTCCAGCACAGCCCTGAGTGATCCCTAAGCATGCAGACAGGAGTGATCCCTGAGCAGAGCCGGAGTAAGCCCTGAGCAGAGTCAGGTGTGGACCTCACCACCAAAAAAAATGTTTTAGGAATCTTTTTTTTTTTTGGGTCACACCTGGCGATGCTCAGGGGTTTTTCCTGGCTCTGCACTCAGGAATTACTCCTAGCGGTGCTCGGGGACCATATGGGATGCCGGGATTGAACCCGGGCCAGCAAGTGCCAGCCGCGTGCAAGGCAAACGGCCTACCCGCTGGGCTATCGGCTCCGGCCCCAGGAATCCTTTTTTAAGCAGCATTTTCCTTACATCTAAAACATCTTATTTATTGAATTATGTGCCATTAAATTACTTTGCAAATTCCTAATTTTAAAATACCTTTAATTTATTAAACATTTTCAATAATCCCAAAACCAACTGCCATGATTTATGTCCCTACATAGATAATTAGATACATAATAATTAGATAATTATTATGTTATATATTATTATGTTATATATTATATTATTATATATTATTATGTTATGTTTATGTTTTTATATTTATTATATTATTTTATATGTATTATATTATTATATATTATATTATATTATTATTATATAATTATATAATATTATATAATTATATAAGTATCATAATTATATTATAATTATAATTAATAATAATTATAATTAATTAATATATCGCATAATTATAATTAATCATATATTAATTATATTAATTAGTTATATTATATATAATTATATATTATATGTAATTATATATTATATAATTATACAATTATATATCATATAATATAATTATATATTAATTATATTATATATAATTATATTAATTATAATTAATTATAATTATAATTATATAATTATATATAATATATTATTATATTATTATATTATATTATATAATATTATATTATATATTATTATATTTTATATGTATTATATTATTATATATTATTATGTTATGTTTATGTTATATATTATATTATTATATATTATTATGTTATGTTTATGTTATGTTTATTATTATGTTATGTTATGTTATAATTATATATTATAATTATTATATATTATTATGTTATATATTATGTTATATATGTTATATATTATTATGTTATATAATTATATATTAGATAATTATTACTGCATAATAATTAGATAAATCATATCCAAAGACACTATGTGACCGAAACCTCCAAACATGAACAACGTTGTAATTGTATATCTCACGGTGGTATAATAAAGTATTAATAAAAAAAAAATCATATCCAAAGATATGCAACTGCCTGAAGACTGAGAAGTTGACAATGAAATAAGATATCAGTGGGCAGAGAAGAAAGTTGGTTTTATACTTTTATAATTTCTGATTTCCAACATCCAGCAAGGTCAAAGATGAGTGTCTTGAGGGAAATAATAGTGGTCTTGAAATAACTGTCCTACAATGTACTATCTGGAAAACTTTACTATTTCTTGCTTACAAACACCTCTTAGCAAGCATATAAATTCAATGAAAATAATCGATGGACTCCTTCAGACTCATTAAGAAAATGAATGATCTTCACCTTGGATCCATCAGTATTTAGTCATATCCTGAAGATCATGTCCCCGTGTGATCAGTTTTGCATTTGGCTTGTTTGTTTTTAGCTGATGTTTGCTCTAAATACACTTTCAGCTGGGTGGAGAAACGTAGCCTTCACCCTACACCTGAACCTTCTAATAGTAGTGCAACCCCGTGACACTACAGTGTCTTGCAACGTGCTCTGAGCCAGGCAGTCAAGTTGAGCAACGGGTAGAGTGAAATATGGCTGGCTGCCACCTGCATGCCCTCTTCCCACCAGTTTCCCCACCCCAACACCTTAATTAAACACCATATTTACAAAGCTGCTCATGATGATTGGTTACAGGCATTCAATATTCCAACTCTAATCCCACTACTGTCACCTTCCTTCCACCATTGTCTCCATTTTGTCAACCCCTTAAGCCTGCCCTGTGTCAGGTCCACAATAATTTATTTTATATTGTTTGCTTGTTATGAGTAACAGATCACGATCACGATCACGATCTTCCCCTCATCATCTATTTGCTCGAGCAGGCACCAGTAATATCTGCATATATCCTGTCTCATGCTAGTAGAATCCAAAGGCATCCACTTGCTTCAGGAAAATAAAGAGCCTCAAATCATTATATTAGGTCATGGGAATGACCTAATATAAATGTTACTGGTATTTGGCATATCAAATACGACAAGAGCAGCTTGCCGGGCTTGCCGTGCCGGTGGCATACTCTTGTAGTCACCTCTAAATAAAGCATTTATTGATGACCCGTGCTGCCACTAGTGGCCGCGTGAGCGAGCTGTGATAGTCTGGTCTGCTGGGTGGAGTTGTGACCAGAGGGAAGTCTGGATGTGGAAAATGGTGGCCCCTCATGGAGTAGGGGGTCGTTTGGCTTGTTGTGAGGCTCTGCTGGGGTGGCAGGCCAGGGCTAGAACCCGCCATACCTCCCAGGCGCCTCATGAGCGGCTGGGCACAGGGAGAGCAAGTAGCAACTCTGCCCCATGTCTGAGAGTCTCAGTAACAGAATAACTAAAAAAATATTTCTTTAGAAGAAAATTAGTAAAGATCGGCCGTATCTCACCTTGCATATTAAGTCCCTATCTAAGGGATCACTAAGATGTTGTTCCATGCTAAGCTTCTGTGTTAATGTTTTTGTTAGTCGATACTGGTTGGCTTCTACATTACGTCTCATCCAATCTGGCATGCTACTGCTGGGTTGTCAGTGTTATAGAGTTTGGTGATGTGAGCAGCCGCATTGGCAGTCATGCTCCAGAAAATCCAGAGTTTTTAATGGGTCAGCCAAATTAAGTTAAAAAATTTTATTACTGAGTTGACATGGCAGTAGAGGTGGTTTGTTCCCACCACAGTTTTTTGCTTCACGCTTTTACCAGGCAGTCTTAGCCATGTTTCTCTTCAGTGCTTCCACAAATTAAGGACTTCATCATAATCAAAACAATTAATTGCTTTTAGAATAGGCTTGAAATACATTTAATAACAAGACTGGAGAAATGGTACAGCGTGGGCTCTTGCTTTGACCTGGGTTTTATCTCTGGCATCCCCATATGGTCCCCCTCTCCCAAGCATTGCCAGGAATAATTCCTGAGTGCAGAGCCAGGAATTTATCCCTGAGCATCACTGAGTGTGGCTCATAACAACAAAAAAAGAGTGAAGCAAAGTGAAATGCACTTAATAACATTAGATGTCAAATTAAAGTAGTGGTGTTTTTGGCTCCTTAATTTCCCAACATTGGTAATTTCTTTCCTTATTTTTGGATGATGTCATCACTTTTTCTAAGAGTGTATAATTGTCCCCAAATCAGGAGATCTATTTTTACATTCAATAAAATTTCTTGTAATGAAAATTAACACCTACAAAGCCTTAACACACCTACAAAGCATCAGTATTAACTTTGAGTAGTGTGTGAAAGAGAAGACTCTACAGTTAAAACAATAAGTCTGAATAGGGCATTTGCCTTCCAAAGCTATTATGTTACTTTATTATAGGAAATATGTCTCTGTGATCATGATAATATTGGCAGTCATGTGTGACTCCCTCCCCTTAGCACAAAAACCCAAGGAAGGGGTATGCTCCTAGGTAAAGCAGTTTAGGGATTAGAATGCAAAGGTTTCAAAAGTGCATTGAAATAAAAAATAAAAAAGAAGAAAGTGCACCAGAATAAAATAAAAATAATAAAATATCAGGAAATAATAGATTAGATAAGAAATATCTGCTAGCACATGCAAAAGTGTGCCAGACAACTATAGAATAAAATTGTTCAGGGTCTTTTAGATGCAGGGGCAGCATAGGCAAAAAATAGAATTGGAAAGTATCAGAGCTTTATATTTCAGGGTGCCTTCTGATAGCTCTGTAATATACACTAGACTCTGATCTTCACATACTTGTTGAATGTCAGTGTGTTTACTAACTGTCCTGTCTCTGTCATCAATGGCTCACCTGTTGGGAGTCTGTGGGGGTGAAGGAGCAATAGTGAGTTAAATAATGGCTGGTCTGTGAGACCACTGATGACAGCTCAATGCAACCTAAAGCTTGAACAGTCTTGTGAACCTGTTTGTCTCCTTATTGTTTGTCTCATTCTCTGCTACCAACTTCTATTGGATGGAGATTGAAGGTGCCAATCTGATTGGCATAAGACCCAGGTACAGTTGCAAAAATAACATTTAGCTTAAATGATCTAGTATTGAGCCATTAATATATAAATACAAGAAAATGACCAAAGCTAGGAGCAAAACTCAAACCAAAATACCCCCCCAAAACTACTTAGCTAGAAAGTATCAAAGTAATAAAGTTTTTGAAGGAAAAAAATAAATCCAGATTTTCCTTCAGATGACAATGAATATGGAAAAGAAGATAGAAGTTTCTCAACCCAAGACTGAGAACCGTGAGGATTAGTAGAGATCAAATACTAAGATAGGTTGCAATGATCTGAATTTTTAACTCTAAGATTTTTGAAAAGTCTGCCCCAGATAACATAGAATCAGTATTTATTATTAAATTAAAAACTCAAGGGATCAAAGAGATAAAACAGTAATTTTGCGTTGAATGTGACCAACCTCAGTCAATCCCTAGCACCCCATAGCACTACCTGGAGTGATCCTAAGCACAGAGCCAGGAGTAAGGTCTGAGCATCGCTGGGTGAACCCCCTAAACAAGCAAACAAACACAAAAACTCAAATTACGGTGCCCCAACTGAAATTTAAAAAAAGCACACGAACTTTGGTGTCGGAGAACGCCGGGGTCCCCGACAGTGTCAGGACAGAGGTTCTCTTCTACCTCCGAGGACGCCGGGAGAACAGATGAAAACTCACGAGTCCAGTGCAGTTCCAAAAGGCTTTTAATAGTACAAAAGCTCTTCCACAGCACTCCAATATAATGAACAAACTTTAGCTCTGGTCAGAACTTAGACCATACAAAAGAGCCTAAGTCTCCCACCAAAGAGAAAGGATCTCACCCGAGCTGAGTCCTACCCAGAAGAAAGAGCAAAAGGCCAAAGAGCAAAAAAGCCAAAAGCCAAATGCAAAAGGCCCAAAAGGCAAAAGGTGAAGGGGCCTCAAGTCAGCCCCTTTATATACACCAAAGTAATCCAACCGGGAGGGGCATGTCAACAAAGAACTCTAAACAGAGTGTAGTGCCACACCTTATTGCAGGTATAAACAAAGGTTATGCCAAGGACTAAGGAGATTATCTCTTATGTAAAACACTGGAGAGAGAGAGGGCTGATATAAAGTAATACATCTTAACTTCATGAGCTTCATGTAATCTAGATGGTACCCACAAGGTCCTTCTTATTATTATCTGCACCAGTGTGATTCTGAGTATCTTATTCTCGTGTACTGAAAGGGTCACACTCGCCTGCTTAGAGCAAACTAGTATGATCTTTCCTATAGTCTTCCTATAGTCTCAGCGTAGCCAGGGTGGTAGTCTCCTGGTAAATTCTAACTATCTCATGCTGGGTGCAGTGGGTATAAAGAGGAGCTGTGCCCAATCCAGAAAACATAGAAGTCTTCGTAGATGTATAAGTCAGAAGTTATTCAATCAAGGTGACTTCTGTAAGTGCCACACCCTCTAGCAGTGTTTACATAGAAGAGAAGTCTCATTAGAATGAACCTTGACTTAAGTAGATTAAGCTGGGAGTGGGCAAAACAACAAAACTCCCAGAATAGCTAAACCTGTCCTCCAACACTTTGGGATCAGAGAGAGAGCATAGGGGTTAAGGTACTTGTCTCGCATGTGGGTTATCAAGGTTTGATCCCCGACCAGACTGCGTATGGTCGTCTGGACACCAATGGTTCTACCTGCAGGATGCATAATTTTTCAGGGACAAGACTTTGTCTGCGTAGTTGGATACTTAAAGTCCAAGCTTAGTAGATATAAATAAATTGTGATACAAAGTTACAACTTATCACTGTAAATAAAACCCAGGGAATGCATAAGCAGGTAAAATGAGTGCTGTGCAAAAAAGATATGAGAAGGGCTGGGTTATCCAAACAGTTAAACTGCAAATGGTGAAAGCTGACCCTAATTAGAAAGTAAAGACCTGGCAACATTTTCCATTACACTGAGGAGGCCCATATATACCCTTAAGGAGACCAGGTAAGAAGCTAACGCTTATGTATGCATACATATGTGGCGTTCCCAAATGCACAGCATGTACTTCAATTCTTTGAGTCACCACTCCTTAATGCAATAATGTGTGTGTGTGTGTGTGTGTGTGTGTGTGTGTGTGTTTGGGCATCACCCAGCAATACTCAGTCTCTGCACTAAATAATTACTCCCAGCAGTTCTCGGGGACCATATAGGATGTCAGGGATCAAACCGGGGTGTGTCATGGACAAGGCAAGCTCCCTACCTGCTATACTATCGCTTTGGCCCCAAATATTAATGCAATACTTGGGCCGGAGCGATAGCCCAGCGGGTAGGGTTTTTTTGCACGGCCGGCCTCTGCCGGCCTGGGTTCAATCCCCAGCACCCCATATGGTCCCCCTGAGCACCGCCAGGAGCAATGCCTGAGTGCAGAGCCAGGAGTAACCCCTGAGCATTGTCGGTGTGACTCAAAAAGCAAAAAAAAAAAAATACTAATAACAAGTTGAACAAGTTTTATTAACTTGTCTTATTGTTGTGAGGAGCATCAAGGCTCGTGTGGCAGTGCTGGGCATTTGCAGGGGACATACAGTGTGGGGAGATTGAATCCAGATTCTCCCACATACAATGCATAAGCCCTATCACTGAGAAAATTTCTGGTCCCTCACAAGTTTTCAATTGTTTGGAGAATAAAAATTATTCATTTGGAAACCTGTTACAACACTTTTATTTTTCATATGTGATATTATACCAAAGAATGTTTTCTTTGGCATTTTGGCAGTTTTTTCAATTTACCTAAGTATCAAAAACACATTTACTTTATCCTTCATTTAGATCCCCTTACTGTTCATATCTGTCACCTTTTCTTTACAGCCTCTATTTTTCCCTGAACAGTCTTTTTTTTCCTTTTTGGGTCATACCCGGCAATGCTCAGGGGTTACTCCTGGCTCTGCACTCAGAAATTACTCCTGGCAGTGCTCAGGGGACCATATGGGATGCCGGGGATCGAACCCAGGCTGGCACAGGCCGGCTGCGTGCAAGGCAAACGCCCTACCCGCTGGGCTATCGCTCCGGCCCTTCCTGAACAGTCTTATCCCCCCCACCCCCCCGCTCCTTGGCTGTTATAGCTGTGATCACATTCAGGTACTTAGTTCTGGTGTCCTGGGGCATGCACACTTCAGCTCTGTTCCTGCACATGTGCTCACCGAGGAGACAATTTCCTTAGTTATGCTAAACTGATACACTGAAATCAGGATTCACAGGCAGTAAGGATCCATGAAACAAAAATATTTTCTGTGTCTTCTGCTTCTATATTTACTCAGGGTTTATTCCTGGCTCTGTGCTTAGGGATCACTCTTGGCAAGCTGGGGACCATATGGAGTGCTGGGGATCAAACCCAGGTTCTTTGTGTGCAAGGCAAATACCTTGTCTACTGTGCTATATCTCTGTCCCAGGAGTACATGATTTTTATCACAAATATTTGCCACGAGAACCCATATCTGCACTAAAAGTATAAATCACTGTATCACTGTCTTCCCGTTCATCATCGATTTGCTCAAGCGGGCACCAGTAACATATATCCTGTCTCATGCAAGTAGAGCCCAAGGGCACCTGCTTGCTCCAGGAACATAAAGAGCCTCAAACCATTCCATCAGGTCAAGGGAATGAGGTCTATAATTGTTACTGGTATTTGGCATAACAAATATGACACAGGTAGCTTGCCAGGCTCTGCCGTGTAGGTAGCATGCTCTTGTAGTCATCTCTAAATCCAGCATTTATTGATGAACCGAGCAGCCGCAAGCAGCCGTGCAAGCCGGGCTGTGATAGGCTGGTCTGCTGGGTGGAGTTCTGACGAAAAGTATAAATACAATAATCAAAGTTAAAATAGGTATAATAGTTGGGCACTGAAGATTTTTAACAACTTACAGTTACAATGCTCTACTGGAGTACTGTTAAGTGCCAAAATAAAGAAACAAACAAACAAAAAAAACCCCAAAGAGTCTCATCATCATTCAGCTTACATAGATGTCTACCAAAATGTTTGGCACTGGGTAGGCATGCCGTGAATACTTGTTGAATGGATGAATGAAGTGAAGAAATTAACTATGAGGTACCATCAAAATATCTTAAGAACTAGAAGATAGATATCATGGCAGGATTTTCTGAAAACAGTTAAAATTAAAAAGTACACAAATTTCCCCACACTCACTGGGGCTGACACTCCTGGCTGAGGGCTCCTCAGCCTTTAGTTGGAATGCTTGCTAGGGTTTGCACAATTTTGCTGTGAGGCTCACAGTGGATGCTGCACACCCAGTGGTTCCAATGAGCCATGGCAACAAGCTTGGCACACACAGGAGAAGCAGGGATCAAACTTGCAGTCTAACACTTATTGCCACTGAGTCATCTTTGAGGCCCTTTAGGACCATTTAAAAGTAACTTGCACACATACTGGCATGCCAGCCCTGGACATCCATTCCAAGTAGTCATCACGGTGACGAGCAATCAACATAACCAGGTTGCTAAATAGGATCCTAAGAAACCAAAGGGAACGATAGCTGCTTCTTCTTCTTTTCACAGACTTAAGTGAACAGCATTAGAACCACCCAGATGATCCTGTTAATCTTTTTGTTTGTTTTGGTTTGGAGCCATACCCAACTGTGCTCAGGGTTTATGCCTGGCTCTAAACTCAGGGATCACTCCTGGTTGGCTCAAGGGACCATATAAGGTGCCGGGAGTGAACCCAGGCTGGCTGCATGCAAGGCAAGTCCCCTGTGCTCTGTACTATCACTTGCCCCCTGACCCTGTGAATAGTGCAGAATTATCCACAAAGTGCTCTTAGAAGTAGAAGCCAGAGGCTGGAGCAATAGAACAGTGTGGCCGGAGCGAAAGCACAGCACACGGCCAAGCTGGGTTCGATCCCCGAACCCAATATGGTCCCCTGAGCACCACCAGGAGTAATTCCTGAGTGCAGAGCCAGGAGTAACCCCTGATCACCATCAGGTATGACCCCATAAAAGCAAAAAGGAAAAATAGTAGAAGTCAATGTCTGGGAATGATAAATCCAAATTCAGTGAAATGGCAAAATTAAGTAGTATTCACTATGACCCACAAATGAAGATTTACCGACCATTACAAGATGGTAAGACACTAAAATGCTCCCAAAAGGGGCACCAGCCATCTTCTGTTCTGTTCAGAACTTTGTCCAAAGATCAAATCTTCTATTGGGAATGGCTGGTGAAGAAGTAGGGTGAAATGTGGAGCCATTCCCATAAGAATGAAAAGCAGCCTTACAACAAAATGGCAACACAAACAAGAAGAAATACAAGAAAAATACTGCCAACAGGAAAGTTTGATGATGCAAAAGTATCTCATGAAAGTTGCTAGGAAAGGGCCACCTGCCCCTTGAGATGTTGCAGATGTGGCTATGATGCCCGGTTGCATTGGCAGGTGGCAGACAGGAGACTGGCTTGTCTATACTCAGGACTGTGCCCTGTGGGCCCTGGATGGTGGATGGTCTGACATAGGAAAAGACTGGGCCCCCTGGGATGAACCCAGAGCCAACTTGGCAAGCTACCGTGGTATATTTGATATGCCCAAAACAATAATAGAGATGAACTGGACAAGGGACCAGATGCACAGCTGCGCTGCCTGGCCTACATGGAGCAGCCCATGGAGTCTCTGAGGAATCAGCTAGTCCCCAGCTGAGACCAAGGTAGCTCCTAGGGTAAAGCAGTCATGTGGGGAAAGCCACACTGGCCGGAATTGGAGCAGAGATTTGAGCTCCTCCCTCTCCATGCCAGTGGGTGTGGCTAGGGGCTCACAGCCTCCACAACCAGATGAACCAGACAAGGGGCAGACCAGATGCACAGCTGTGACAGTGCACAGCTGTGCAATAGGCTTAGATAACAAAAGTAGGCTAGGACCATTATGGTGTACAGATGTGAAAGGTCCTTCCCAGGATCTTTCACATCAGTGATCACATAATGATCATTGTAGTTGTAACAAACTGAGGAGGTTGATGGGGAAATGAAAAACTATAATGTCATACTAGAACTCACTACTGAATATACACCTAGATAATTGTGTCATAAACCATAAGGCAAGTCACAAGGTGTAGGAGAATAGAGAGAGAAATACAGAGACAGAAATAGAGATAGAGAAAGATGAAAGACTCAGACGCATGGGGGGGAGAGCTGCTATCCGGCTCTCACCTAGCTCAGCTGACCATAAGGCTCCCAGGAGGCAAGATTGGTTTTGGGAGTGGGACCATCACTTCTGTAGGGCCTCAGAAGCAACCAGATGAGACTCGCTCACCATAATACTCGACATTATCATGGTCCAGACCCCATAGCTCATCAGAATCCACACAAGAGAGATACTGATCTCAAGACCAGCTCAGAGCAGCCGAAGTTCGAACCCAGGTAGGTGGCTCTCAGAGGAGGAAGTCATCGGGTGTTTCTGGAGATGGAGCTGGGGTCTCGATTCCCCTCTCTGACCCGTCCCAGAGGCCTGGTGGCCCAACTCACGAACTGCCTCGGGGCTCTCGGCCATGATGCAGAAACTCATGCATGGGGAGAGCTACCCCAGCAGACCATGAGGCTCCCAGGAGGCAAGATGGGTTTTGGGGAGTGGGCCCATCACCTCTGTAGGGCCTCAGAAGCAGCTGGATGAGACTCGCTCACCATAATAGCCGCCATTTTCGTGGTACATCAAACCAGTGGAACCAGTCATGTTCTAGAATATATTACAATCTACAATGTGTAAGAAAGGGAAGCAAGAAGGAGAGAGAGAGAGAGAGAGAGAGAGAGAGAGAAAGGAGATAAAGAACCTACCATGGAGGCAGGCTGGGGGAAGGGGGAAGGAGGTGTGGGGCATTGGTGATAGGAGATGGGCAGGGGTGGAGGGATGAGTGTTGGAACACTGTAGAACCAAAATTCAAACATCTTGTAATTGTATATCTAATGATGGTATAATAAAATATTTTAAAAAAAAAGAAAGTTGCTAGGAAAAAGGTGGACAAGGGAGGAATTAAAAAAAAAAAAAAAGACCTATCTGTCTATCTGTATCCTTGCAAATATCTTAGAGCAGCTATAAATGGCACAGCTCTGATCTGAGCTCTGCCTTCAGCCCTCATTAGGTTTAAGGATGCACCTGAGCAGGATTCTACTACTGTCACTCAAGGTGCTTTAGAACCATCCATGGTTTCCATGAAGTTTCCATGGCCAGGGTGTCTGGGGAGGCCTGAGTTGCACATATTTCCAAACCTTAAGAGGCTCAGATGTTCGCCTTCCTCTGTGCACTTTGCTGTTGTGTGATATGGCATGCAAAGGTGCTTTCTCTTTATTTTGGATTTTTTTCTGGGAGGTCACACCCAACAATGCTCAGGGTTTACTCCTGGCTTTGCACTCAGGAATTACTCCTGGCAGTGCTCAGAGGCACTAGCTGTCACTAATCTAACTGTGTGTCTAAAATGAAAATTTTCCCTTAGTAAAACACCAATTAAATTTAAAATAACTTCAGAAAGCATGGTAGACTGAACCAGTGTAGGAAACCAATGTCCTGTTATTAAAAACAGTGAAATAGGATCAGGAACAATAGGACTTGTCTCGCAAGAGGCAGACCTGGATTTAATCCTTACCACCTTAGATGGTCTGAAAACAATTGTGTTTCCTTCTGCTGATTCTGTTGTCAGCCTTTCCAGCGAGCAGACTGTGGCGCACCCTGGTATTTCTCTTCTCTTTTTCTATTTATTTAGTTATATATATATATATATATATATATATATTCTCATTTATTTATCTATCTGAGAGATTCACACACACAAGGCAGAGCTGCTACTTGCTTTCCCTGTGCCCATCTGATCACGAGGCGGACGGGAGGGATGGCAGGTTCTAACCCTGGCCCGCCACCCCAGCAGAGCCTCGCAAGAAGCCAGAAGAACCCCCGCACCATGAGGGCTGCCATTTTCCACATCCGGACTCCCCTCTCATCAGAACTCCACCCAGCAGAAGAACTGATTGCAGCCCAAGGGCCACATGGTTCATCAATAAATGCTCGAGTTTTGAGGTGAATACAAGATTATCCCACCAGCACGGCAGAGCCTGGCAAGCTACCCGTGTCATATTTGACATGCCAAATACCAGTAACAATTTATTATAGACCTCATTCCCATGACTTGATGGAATGGTTTGAGGCTCTTTATGTTCCTGGAGTGGGCAGATGCCCTTGGGCTATCTAGCATGTGACAGGACATATTGAGATGTTATTGGTGCCCGCTCGAGTAATCGACCTACGGGAAGTCAAGTGATCAAGTGATCAAGTGCTCAGAGGACCATATTGGATGCCAGGGATTGAACCCGGTTGGCCTCATGCAAGGCAAACACCCCTATCTGCTGTACTATTTCTCCAGGTCCCAGCAAAGAACCAGTGCATCAGAGTTCACGAACTTTCTGTACTAAACAATTTGCAACACCCTGAGTTTTTTTTTTTTACTATGTTTCACTGTATCACTGTCTTTGCTCGACCAGGCTCCAGTAACATCTCCATATGGAAATGAGGTCTATAATTGTTACTGGTATTTGGCATATCAAATACAACATGGGTAGCTTGCCAGGCTCTGCTGTGGGGGTGGCATACTCTTGTAGTCACCTCTGATCTCCAGCATTTATTGATGAACCAGACGACCCCCCCACTCCATGAGGGCTATGATAGGCTCTTCTGCTGGGTAGAGTTCTGAAGAGAGGGAAGTCTGGAGGTGGAAAATGGCGGCCCTCATGGAGTGGGGGGGTCGTCTGGCTTTTTGAGGCTCTGCTGGGGTGGCGGGCCAAGGCTAGAACCCGCCACCCTCCCGGGCACCTCGTGAGTGGCTGGACACAGGGAGAGTCGGTAGCAGCTCTGGCCCATGTCTGTGAGTCTCTGGATCAGCATAGCTGGGCCAGACAGAAAAGGTGCATCCTCATTGTTTATCAACCACCATGGAGTCAGAGATTATTTCTCACTGGGAAGTTGGCAAAGGCTTTAGACAAGATGAAATTTTCTCTATTGTTGCACTCTTCACAGGAAGGGGATTTTCTACCACAGGCCCAGGTAACATGAAAGCATGTAGGGATCTTCTTGGTTTTCTCCCAGCTCCAAAGTGTTGTAGAGGGGGCGGAGCGATAGCCCAGCGGGTAGGGCGTTTGCCCTCACATGTGGCCGGCCCTTGCCGGCCTGGGTTTGATCCCCAGCATCCCATATGGTCCCCCGAGCACCACCAGGAGTAATTCCTGAGTGCAGAGCCAGGAGAAACCCCTGAGCATTGCCAGGCGTGACCCAAAAAAGAAAAAAAAAGTGCTGTAGAGTGATGGTTCAGTTGTAGTCACACAACTTCTCTCATTCAGTTCATCTTCCTTTCCTACAGTAACTGCGGATTTTCAGTGTCTGATTATCCATCCATCCTGTCTTATGCATCGAAGAGCAAAAGCAAAGGGAAACCTGACCTGGAGGTCCAGTGGAGAGTGCGAGCCCGGGGAACGCTTGTTCCAGCCATACCACTCCTGGGAATATGCCCTGGGAAGCCCAAAACACACAGCGGAAGCACCATCTGCACTTTTATTTTCATAGCAGCACTATTCACAAGAGCCAGAATCTGGAAACAACCAGAGTGCCCGAGAACTGATGACTGGATAAAGAAACTTTGGTACAGCTATACAATGGAATACTATGCAGCTGTTAGGAAAAATGAAGCTATGAAATTTGCCTATAAATGGATGGACATGGAGAGGATCATGTTGAGTGAAATTTGCCAGAAGGAAAAAGACAGATATAGAATGACTGCATTTATTTGCATGATATAAATATATATAAGTATATATACTATATGTATATAGTATGATGCCAATATACAAGGTCAGTAAAAATATGGATCAGGAGGTCTTGTCATAGTTGGAATCTACCACAAACGGGTGGGAGTCAGAGGTTAGGTAAGACAGAGAAGGGAACAGTGTGCTAATAATTGTCGAAACTGATAATACCAACCTAGAACTTAACATTGAATATAAGCAAAAAGATACACATTTAGAATGTTGTAATGTTTCTTAAGTTAAATAAGCAAGGTGGGCGGAGCGATAGCCCAGCGGGTAGGGCGTTTGCCTTGCACACGGCCGGCCTGTGCCGGCCTGGGTTCGATCCCGGCATCCCATATGGTCCCCTGAGCACCGCCAGGAGTGATTCCCTGAGTGCAGAGCCAGGAGTAGCCCCCTGAGCATTGCCGGGTGTGGCCCAAAAAGCAAAAAAAAAAAAAAAAAAAAAAGCAAGGTTACTTTTTGTTTGTTTGTGTGGGGGTCACAGGCCGCACTCTGTGCCTGCTTCTGGCTCTGTGCTCAGGGATCACTCCTGGCAGACCTTGGGGGACCATATGTGGTACCTGTTTGGCAAAGAGCAAGACAAATGTCTTAACCCATGTATTGTCTCTCTGGTCCACAGTATTACATTTTATAAACAGGTTTTAGGGGGTTAGGAGGTGGCTCAAAGGGATGGAATGATGCTTTGGATGAGGGAATACTGGTGGCCCCCAATGGGCTCCCAACACCACTGGGAGCAGCTGCTGAGTACTACCAAGTGTGAGCCTTCCCGCCCCTGCAAGGATGCTAACATTTATTAAGCTAATTAGAATTAATTCCCTCTTTTAATTGAACACATAACCCATATTTAAATCCCCCAGTTGTCCCCAAAGTGTCTGAATCTGTTTTCTTACCCAGGATTGCGTTACGCTTCATGACTTTGTTTGGCTGCCATATCTCTTTCAACCTTTCAGCCTAGTGCAGTCCACTGCCCTTGACTTGGTGGTATTTATTTATTTATTTTTTTTGGGTCACACCCAGTGATGATCAGGGGTTAGACCTGGCTCTGCACTCAGGAATCAGTCCTGGCGGTGCACGGGGGACCATACGAGATGCCGAGTTTGAACTCAGGTCAGCTGTGTGCTAGGCAAACACCCTAGCCTCTGGACTATTACTCCGGCCTCTCAAGAGACCAAATTTTTTGAAGAATTCAAGGCAGTTACCTCACAAATGTCCTGCAGTTCAGATCTGATTGTTTTCTCATGCTGATATTCCAACTACTAAGCATTTTGGGGCCCAATCAGGATAGGAATATGCACCACTTTGGGATTTATATAATCCTGAATCGCCCCCTAGTGGTGATGCCTCATTTAGTGGTTTGGATAATGGAGCAACTCTCCCCTTAGTAACTAATAAGAGGTCTGTGTGGCGGGGTTATGAAACCACAAAGTTGTCCTGTTCTCCTAGATGTCTTTCTATCTCATAATATTTTCAGCAACAGGGCCGGAGCTATAGCCCAGTGGGTAGGGCCTTGCCTTGCATGCAGCCGGCTCATGCCGACTCAAGTTCGATCCCGGCATCCCATATGGTCGTCCGAGCACCACCAGGAGTGATTCCTGAGTGCAGAGCCAGGAGAAACCCCTGAGCATTGCCGGGTGTGACCCAAAAAGCAAAAAAGAAAATTTTTTTTTCAGCAACTATTACTGGTCCTGATCTAGAATCACATTGGTGGCTGCATGGGACTGGAGGTGTAGTACAATGAATAGGGGCGCCAGATAGGGTCCCCTGCACCTGCCAGGAGTCATGTCTAGCTGCAGAGACAGAAGAAAGCCCTGACTCTGTTGAGCATGGGCCAAAAACAAAACAAGTAAGAAAAAAAAATCATTGGTGGTTGCAATATTTTTTTTGTCTTTTGATTCTATCATGTGCTTGGCTCTCATACCAAGGATCATCTTGTGGAGGCTCAGATTACACATTGCCAGGCCAGATCTGGCATGGGCCATTCACCAAAGGCCCCTCACTTCTTTCTGTGGAGAAAGGCGCCTCAAAACCGAGATCACCCCCATGTACACTCACTGCTACTCTTAGGCACTTCCTTCGGAGGACAGAGCTAAGCAGATAGCTTAGCTGTTTCTCTTTGCACCAGCACATAGAGCTCCATGTCAGACAAATGTAGACATAGTACAAGATGCCATGAAATCTAATGTGTTATAGATATAAATTAATGTAGCCCATGCATCTTTCCCTTTTTTTTTTTTTT
>JAJIBD010010833.1:0-36171 GCA_021461705.1 Cryptotis parvus | reverse complement strand
ACTGAAGCAGATTGTGCAAGGCTGCATAATCATATCATTTCACCCAATTGAGGAATTACTGCTACATAAAAAAGTAAAGGAAAAAATTACTGCTACATAAAAAGTCTTGGTGAGGGAAAAAGTTTAAAAAGAGTAAAATATCTGTGCATGGCAAATTTTAAATGAAGGTCGGGGTTAATCTGGCGTCTCCCAACATTCTTGTTTTGAAGCCTGTATTTATTTTAATTCCTTCTGACAGAAATGAAATCTCATATATTTTATTGCCTTGGAACAAAAACAAAACAAATGCCGTACAGCAGCCTGCTAAAGTTACATTCTTTTGTTGGTGCTGTGTTTTTAGGATATTATTAAATAAAAATAAAAGATAAGGGAAAGTAAATTGCTTGAGAAATTAATTTAAATCTCATATCTCTTAAAGGTGAATTCAGAATCAGAAACAATCATAGTCATGAAGGAACATAGTTTTACCTGAACACAGTCCAATAGTTTACTATGCTATGTCAGAGGTGGAACGTGACTAGACAAGACTCAGAAATCTACAAGTTCTATCTATTCCACACTTCATCTTTGCAAATGGTGGTTTTATTGTGGAAGCAATGTGACACAATAGTGATGAATATAATGTCAGTATAATCATGGCAGCGCTTGTTCCTGATTTCAACAACCTGTGCCTTAAAAGTTATTATAAGGGCTTTGAAACTAGTCAAATAAACTTAATAAAGTGGTCTGATAAAAAGAGTTTTCTGATAAGTAGTTCCATGATAAAATGGGGATATGTGCACCTATCACAATTTTTATCCTGACAGAGATTATCCTACATTATTTATAAAATAAAAGGAACTGAAATTAATATTTCACAAAGAACTACAAAGTTATAATACTTTAATTTACAGTTGTAAAACTTCACACTGTAATCTTAACAATTTTTTCATACACCTTATGCACAAAATTTTCAAAAATGTATTCTCAAGGCAAGAAATAAATATCAGTTTTAGAAAATTTGAATATCTATACTATGCTGCAGATACGTGCTTATTTTAATAAATATGTTTTAGAATTTTACTCTAATTCTAAAAAGGTAATACTTAGAATTCTAAGAAGGTAAATACATCTTATGAGAATAAATATATATTGAGCATTAGCACAAGATCAATAGAAATTATACAAAGATCTTATACTGCCTGTTGTTTATTGCTGTGAAAATTTTGTTTGCACTTGTTTTTTTTTTTTTTATTTCAACAGAAAATCTAGCAGTGAAACTAGGTTGTTTTTTTCTCCTCCACTGACAATGAATACCCTAAACATTTTATGAGATCCGTCAAATTGAATGGAGATAAACAAACAAAAACATTCCCACAATATGAATATTTTAATCTAACAACTTAACTGAAAAGCCATTTATTAAATTGACAAAACAAGTTGGACAATTACAGAATCAATATGAGAAGGAACAAAGGGCATATGCCAAATATGAAATTTGAGGAAGGCATTCCGAAAATATTTAGAGATTAGCCAAGTTTCTGAGAAGTGGGAAAAAAGGAGAAAATCTATACAACAGTGTAGAACTATATTGCAGTGACCCAAGATAAAAAGAAATAATAAAATAAAAGAAATTCTATACAATTCTATTGTAAGTTTAACAGAAGGGAGAAATTTCAGTTAAGATGTTTACAGCAAATGCTTTCAGCTGTATATAGTGATCACTTCTAAATCCTGTGCTGGCTGTGCAACTAGACCAGGACCCAGTTTATTCTTTTTCCTTTTCTAAGTCCACCTCTACTGATTTCATTCTGGCACCACAACACCTGCATTGGTAGTCTCAAAGTGACTGGCAACAGATCCCAGACTCATTTATTTTCTCAACTCAGCATAGAAAGAAAGGAGAGTTCCTCTATTTATGGGAAAATTCAGAAATTTATTTTTGGTTGAGTCAATTTGGGTCACATTAAATTCCATTTACCAGGTGTCCTTCTAATCTGTATAGATAATATGCAATAAATTCCAGAGATCATTATGAAGGAATGGAATTGAGGGGCTCTTGACAGCTTGAAAAAGCAAAACATAACACAAAAAGAAGTCAGCTGTTATATTTTCCATTTTGCCATAGCTTTAGATTTTATTATAAAAATTAAGAACCAGTATTCTCAGAAAGTCGATATTTTCATGTTAGAAATGCCCTTGAAATATGAAGGACAAAGGTGAATATGCAGAGAAACTTGACAGGAGGCTCTTGCAAGGACTTATCAGCAAAATTGATCAATGATATAGAAATTCAAGAGATATTCAACAACTAGAATAGATGGATATTAGAGTAGATTTGAATTTAAGAAATGAGAGAGAGGGAGCAAAGTCAAGGATGGTCATCATGTATCCTGATTGGTTAAATGGCATGTACTATAGTGCCATAAAAGACAAGGAGGAAACTCAATCTGTGTTAGAAAATGATGAATTGATTTATATATGTTTTATTTATCTGCAAATCATAAGCTCTAACTTGTTTAGTTCTCAGCTCTCTGTCATTTTATAAGCTAAAGACCTGGCCAAAAAAGAGATCATGTCTTTGCTTGCACAAAGCTTCATTTCAAACCCCAGCATCTCCAGGTGTGGTCCCTTAATAAAGGAAAAAATAAAAGCAAAATAAAATTAGTAACTGCATCAAAGAAATAGAATTATCAAACTAGTGATAAGATTTATCAACAAAGAGTACTATTACTTTTGTAACTGTTTTTATTTTATGTAATTGCTAAGTCTGATGTTATTTGCTGGAAGAAAAAAAAATAAAGTTACTAAAGACTATCACATACTGTGTTTTTCTCCAACAAGAAGCAAAATGCATATTAAACACCACCTGCTGTGTTTTATGGAAATAAGATGAAATAAAATTTGGAAAAATCTTAATGAGTAAACAGGGGAGCAAGCACCACATTAAATAATATCAAGGTCAAATGATGTACACATGCAAAAATAAATAGAGATTTTTAAACAATCAAGATAAGAAAATACCATTATTTAACAGAGAAATAAGATGTTTCTACAAATGCCAAAACAAGTTTATGTGGCACAATATTCACCTGGTACTAACTACTGGAGAGGAAGAGGCAGTGAGAGAAGCAGCTGCAGAATGGAACTGATTTAGTGGCAGATGTGAGGCAGAACTTCTCGCTTCCAAATTTTCTAAAGGGATGTAACCTTATTAAAAGAGGAAGCTGGAATCTAGGTTACTTAAAAAAAGACATAGATAGCTTCCAATTCTTAATAAATCAGTGAGAAGTTCAGAGTGGCAAAGAGCAAAGGGAAAGGAAAAGAAGAAGGAAAGAGGAGAAGAAAAGGAGAGGAAAGAGAAAGGAGGAAAAAGAGGAGAGAGGAAGAAGAGAGGAAGAGAAAAGATAAAGTGGACGAGTGGTGTCAGAGAGGAAGGGGAAATGGGCTGGGGCAGTGTCACCTATAGGTAGATATTTTCTTATCACTAAAGGAAATGTTATAGAAAAATGACTATGTATTAACTCATTTGTTCAAGTTATTTTTATTGTTTAACATTAAACTCCACATTTTAGTGAGGTCATATTCATTATGATATACTGAAATCTATTTGTATGCAATGAAAATAAAAAAAAGTCGAAGTAAAAACAAATTTATCTCCTTTCAAATACCTCCTCACGCATATTACAGTGCCACCTTCTCAAGAGGAAAGACTGAAGGTCTAGGTTCCACGTGTCATGGCACGCTTCTTGAAGATTAGGTTTTTTCCTAAGTAAATTCAAATCTTATGCATAGTAAGAAATCAGTCACCTCACACAAAGCTCAGGTCTTTGATTAGATAATGGTTCAACTTATGGTTTAGATACTTATAGTATGCTTTTTTCTTAAAGACATTTCTGTGGCAGGAGACTATTCAAGTTTTGCTCAAGGGTTACTCCTGGTTTTGTACACAGGATCATTCATAGGACCATTTTCAGTGCCAGGGATCTATTTGGATTGGCTGAATAAAGCACTCTTGTAATTCACGGAATTCCTATTCATTCTGAAATTGAACAGGAGTATTTCTAATTGTCATGGCAGGTTGCTTATAAAGTTATAAAGCTTTATTTTTAAAAACCAAATTCAGGAAATTCATTATTTACTTGTAAAAAATGTATGCATTAGCTGCATTTCCGCTGACCCTAGGCACCACTATAGGGCCTCTGAGCACCACCAGGGGCCACTTCTTGAGCACAGAGGCAGAAAAGAGCACTTCCCCTCTCCCCTTTCCCATCCTCACCTCTCCCCTGTGTCAGTGTGGATCAGGTGCCTCCCCACCAACCTATTCCCCTCACCAAGGGAGTAAAAAGAGGGCTAAGCCAAACTGGAGTTCAGCTGTCAGGGTAAGTGGATGCCACATTTTTTGTTAGGGGATGATAATTTTTTCTGAGATTAAAAAAATTATCAGGGAGGGGCCAGAGCGATAGTCCAGCAGGAAACGTGTTTGCCTTGCATGAAGCCAACCTGGGCTTGATCCCAAGCATCCCATAAGATACCCAGAGCACCAAGCCAGAAGTAATTCCTGAGTGCAGAGCCAGGGAGTGACCCTTGAGCATTACAGGCGTGACTTGAAAAGCAAAATAAATAAATAAAATAAAAATAAACTATCACTATCTTCCCATTCAAAAATAAAATAAATAAAAATACAAAAACTACCGGAAAAAATATATGCATTATGAAACTATCAGGAATAAAAAACTGATTTTTACAAGATATTAAAGGATAAAATATCTTTTATATTTAGGAAACTCATAATTACCATTGAATGTCCAAATATACAAAAAGAATTTTGCAAGTAATTTATAGGATAGTACTGAATGAAAGAGCAGAGTCCACTCTGATTTTATCAGAACATCTCAAAAATAAAATAAAACCATAGAAACAGCATCAAACAAAAGCTTATAGCAAGCATAAAATAATTTTATAGAACACTTGGCACACATAACTGCTTAGTCATTTTCTTACTACATCCTTCCATTAGATTCAGTGATCTTAATGGAAGTCACTGAATTCAGTGACTGAATTCACTTCTTAATTGAAGTGACTGAATTCAGTGACTTCAGAAGTAGCAGGTCTAACTCAAGCAATATAAACCCTTTCAAATTTACTGTTACCATGCCTGGAACTTCAACTATTTAACTGAGGGCAATTGGATGAGACACAGTTGATTTTGGAAGACATGCATTTCTGAGTATTTTGAGTGAACTGACTTTTGTTATAATAGTGAAAATGGTCACCTATGGTTATTCTGACTTACATACTAAGAGCCTGGTAAGCTCACAGCAGAGCATGGCAGCTACCCGTGATGGATTTGATATGCAAAAAACAGTAACAATAATGGACCTCATTCCCAACGAATGGAGACGCTACTGGTCCCTGCTCAAGCAAATCAATGAACAAGGGGAAGACAAGTGATACAAGTGATATACTAAGAGCCAATTTTTTACTGCATATAATGAACTTCAAATACCAATGTTTAATTGTAGATATGAGATGCCAGTATTGGGATGAGCAAACTAAGTGAGGAGTTAGGTATATTTCAAGGAGCAAGATAAATCTATTATGGGCAGCAATCACAACAATAAGACTACAATAGATTTCTAATTGTAACAGTTGGAGTTAATTCAGTTAAGTATTGCTTATGAAAAGGTAATAATAGCTGTCATCAGAGGCAAATTAAAAATAGAAGCAGGAATCTCAGTGGCAGGAAAAAACAAAATTAGTAACGTGTTAAAATATAGTAAGTTCAGGGACTAGGAAGATCTGAAAAGTGTACACATGGGGTTTGTATGCATACTTTGAATGCAGGGGCCCAGGTTTTGATCCCAAGTAGTACATGGTCTTCCAGAACCACATGGAGTGAGTGAACCCAAGCACAGTGCCAAAGGCAAACTCTGAACACAACTGGGTATGAGTCCCCCTTTCCATGCGTACATTCAGATAGCAAGTACAGTAGAACCCTACAATAACATTACATGTGTGATACATAAATAGAATGGAACACTGTAAAGTTTGCAAATATGATGAAATGGAACTACAGTGACCTCTGTGACTGCTCATCGCCGAACATTCAATAAAGGTCAGAGTTAAATATAAAATAGAACAGAATCATCTGCTCCCTTCGCTAGAATCTACACTCATCACCACAGAGCAATCCTGACTCTACAATGTCAAAATAACCAATCGAAAGCAAAAAATTCTGAAATAGGCAGAAGGACTTAATATTAAACCACAAAGTTAGCAATCTGAAGTACAGGGTTCATGTTCTAAGCTTGGTGGCAAAATAGATAGGAAACAAAACTGTGTCTGATATACTATGTCTATTCGATGAATTAGTTATGAAACTGTTGATGTCACAATAGGAGACATCATGGAATTCATACACGAATTAACTCAACTTCACCCACTTCACTTGAAATTCTAACCCTCAGTACTAAAAAAAATTATGACTGGAATTTGGGATGAAGCAGAAATATTAAGGATGGTTGTACTAAAACTGTGTAGACTGAAAATAAAAGCTGCCTAAGCCTTATCCAACAAAAAATAATTATATGTGCATAGAATAAATCTAACTTTGCATTTGTTTCAGGGCTAGAGAGATGACTCAATGGACTTGAGAGCATATTATGTATCCCCTGCTAATGCATGTCTTCCTGAGCCTTGATGGAAGGCTATCCCCAAAGCCCCCACACACACCTTGAACAAGGGTTCGGAGAAGTCCCTGAAGACTGCTAGGTGTAGCCCCAAACCTGCCCAATAAATAACAAACATTAAAAAAAATTCATCTAAGTTAATCCTTGGTATATTCTTAGTCTAAACAAGACCCCTGCAGCTACGTTTTGTTTATAATCCTGTTTCAGTCAGTGATGTATGACTCAATGTTATAGTGTAATTTTTCTCAATAAAATATGATGCAGAAATTTTTATGTCATGTAAGATTAAAATTTTCTTGTGATTCATTACTCTAGTTCAAATATTATTAATTATTCTGCTATCCACTTATTTTTGGGGTAAATATCGCGAATCTGTTTAACCATGCTATGACTAGATAGCAATATGATTTGGTTGTGTTGATGGAATTATTACAGAAGAATGGAATCAACAGTAAGGCTACTTTTTGAACACAGGCACTCTTTCTGCATGCAGTAACAGAACTATAAAACAAAGTCTACCGAGGGAATCATTGTGTTTTGCATTTTTCATTGATAATTTCTATTATATGTCCAGACCATCAAAATAGTTCAAATAAGCATACGTAAACAAGCCAGAAGTCTAAGAAACAGCTAAATTTAAATAATTTTTAAATTGTCATATAATGTGGAGAAATTTGCACTTGGGAATATTTTGAATGTGGAGGATTTTTAGTTTATAATAGTAAATTATAATAGTAAAAGAAGACATAAAGTATCTTCTTTATCTTTTCTTTATTTACATATGTTTCACTGAACAATATACGGATGTACTTCACAGGTCTGATGCGAATTTCAATAGGGGCAAATCCTATTAGTGAAAATTTATTTCCGTTTTGAACTAGTTAAAACAGTATGCGTCTTTTAATAATCAGAACTTGAGTAATCCTCTCACTTCTCTGGGATTTCTAAGAATTAGAGTAAATTTTCAAAAACACTATCACTCAGTAGACACTTTATATTGATAGATGAAGACTTGATCTACTAACTATCATCAATCAAGCTATAGCCATTGTCCAACTTCCACCTTTGTGTTACAGCCCATTTATTCCTTAAATAAGGAAACAAAGCAGACTCTTTAATATCAACCATATTGTGCAATTACCATGAACAAACATTTAGGATCCATCCTTATAACACATATAAGGAAATAATCTTGACCTCTAGAAAGGACTGTTTTATATTGTGAAAAGGCTCAATGAACTGCAGGCTTCACCAAGAATTCTTTATCCGGCCAGGCTCACATTCAAATATGAAGGAAAGATACACAACTTCATGGATAAGCAACAACTCAGGAACTTCATGGACTCAAAACCAACTTTAAAAGAAGGACTGAAGGGTCTACTCTAATGCGACCAAACCCATAAGCACAACAAACACAAAAAAGAAAGATGGCACAAAATCCAATGACAATAATCTCTCTCAATGTCAATGGTCTAAATGCACCAATTAAGAGAAACAGAGTGACAAAATGGATTAAAAAATTGAACCCAACATTCTGCTGTCTACAAGAAACGCATCTGAATAAGCAGAACAAACACAGACTCAGAGTCAAAGGTTGGAAGACCATTCTCCATGCAAACAACTCCTCCAAAAGGCTGGTGTGGCCATATTAGTATCAGATAATATAGACTTCAGGCTGAAAAAGGTTAGAAGGGACAATGAAGGCCACTTCTTATTAATTAAGGGGTATGTACACCAGGAAGGAATTACACTACTAAACATATATGCACCCAACGAGGGGTCAGCAAAATACATAAAACAACTGCTAAGAGACCTCAAAGAAGATATTAACAGTAGCACAATAATAGTTGGAGACTTCAACACTGCTCTATCAACTATGGATAGATCAACAAGACTGAAACTCACCAAGGAAATATTGGACCTGAAGGAAGAAATGGAAGAAAGAGAGCTAGTGGATATATACAGGGCTTTTCATGCCAAAAAAGCTGAATACACATTTTTCTCTAGTGCACATGGAACATTCTCCAAGATATACCACATGCTGAGCCACAAAGCATACCTCAATAAAATTAAAAAGATAGAAATTGTGTCAGCTATCTTTTCAGACCATGATGCACTGAAAATGGAAGTTAACCGTACACAGAAACAGGGAGTCAAACCAAACACCTGGAAACTGAACAGCTCACTCCTGAACAACAAATGGGTCATAGAAGAAATCAAACAGGAAATCCAAAGATTTCTGGAAACAAATGAAAATGAAGATACCAATTATAAGAACTTGTGGGACACGGCAAAAGCCGTGTTAAGAGGGAAGTTTATAGCTCTGCAAGCATTCATCAGGAAACAAGAAAGGGCCCACATAAATAACCTGACTACACAGCTGAAGACATTAGAAAAAGACCAACAAAAGGAGCCCAACCCAGGCAGAAAAAAGGAAATAATAAAACTTAGAGAGGAAATCAATGAGTTGGAAAACAAAAAAAAATCCAAAAAGATTAATGAAACCAAGAGCTGGTTTTTTGAAAAAATAAACAAGATTGACAAACCATTGGCAATACTTGTAAGGACAGGGAAAGAGAAAACCCAAATAAACAGAATCAGAAATAAAAAGGGTGACATCACAACAAAAACCACAGAAATCCGAAAGATCATCAGAGATTACTTTGAGAGCCTGTATGCCGTGAAACATGAGAATCTAGAAGAAATGGATCAATTCCTGAAGTCCTATAACCTCCCACGGCTGAAACAAGAAGACCTCCAATACCTGAATAAACCTATCACCATCGAGGAAATAGAAACAGTAATTAAAAAGTCTGCCCAAACACAAAAGCCCAGGTCCAGACTGATTCCCTAGTGAACTCTACCAAACCTTTTAGGAGGGACCTACTGCCAGTCCTTTTCAAGCTCTTCCAGGAAATAGAAGAAACAGAAACACTCCCAAACAGCTTTTATGAGGCACATATCACCCTGATACCCAAAGCAGGGAGAGACAACACAAAGAAAGAAAACTACAGACCAATATCCCTGATGAACAGGGACACTAATATCCTCAACAAAATACTAGGAAACAGAATCCAAAGACTCATCAAGAAGATTATACATCATGACCAAATAGGAATCATCCCGGGAATGCAAGGATGGTTCAACATTCGCAAGTCAATCAACATAATACATCATATCAATAAAAGAAAAAATAAAAAACCATATGATATTTTCAATAGACGCAGAAAAAGCATTTGAAAAGATCCAGCACCCGTTCATGATTAAAACGCTCCAGAAAATGGGAATTGAAGGGACTTTCCTCAAGATAGTTACAGCCATCTACCAAAAGCCCACAGCAAGCATCATTCTAAATGGGGGAAAAGTTGAAAGCCTTCCCCCTGAGATCAGGGACAAGACAAGGTTGCCCACTCTCACCTCTTTTATTCAATATAGTACTGGAAGTACTAGCCATAGCAATCAGAGAAGAAAAAGGACATCAAGGGCATCCAGATAGGCAAGGAAGAAGTCAAGCTATCATTATTTGCAGATGACATAATATTATACCTATAGAACCCTAAACTCTCTACCAAAAAACTCCTAGAAACAATAGACTCATATAGTAGAGTGGCAGGATACAAAATCAACACCCAAAAGTCAGTGGCTTTCCTATATACAAATAACGAAAGAGAAGAAAGGGATATTAAGGAAACTATTCCATTCACAATTGTGCCACAGAAAATCAAATACCTAGGAATCAACTTACGCAAGTATGTAAAGGACCTGTACAAAGAAAACTACAAGACACTGCTCCAAGAGATAAAAGAGTACACAAGGAAATGGAAACACATTCCCTGTTCATGGATGGGGAGAATCAACATTGTCAAAATGGTAATACTCCCTAGAGCTCTGTACAGATTCAATGCAGTCCCTATGAGGATACCGATGACATTCTTCAAAGAAATTGACCAAATGCTCCTGAAATTTGTATGGAACAATAAACCCCCAAGGATAGCTAAAGCAATCCTCGGAAAAAGAAGATGGGAGGCATCACCTTTCCCAACTTCAAACTGTACTACAAGGCAGTAGTAATTAAAACAGCATGGTATTGGACTAAAAAACAGACCTGTGGACCTATGGAATAGAATTGAGTATCCTGACACCCAACCTCAAACACATGATCATTTAATCTTTGATAAAGGTGCAACGAGTCTAAAATGGAGTAAGGAAAGCCTCTTCAACAAGTGGTGTTGGGAAAACTGGGCAGCAACATGTAAAAAAATGAATTTGGACCTGTGTCTAACACCATGCACAAAAAATCAGATCAAAATGGATTAAAGATCTCAATATCAGACTTGAATCCATAAAGTACATTGAAGAAAATATAGGAAAAACCCTCCACGACATTGAAGCTAAAGGCATCTTCAAAGGTGAAACATCACTAACAAAGCAACTAGAAGAAAACATAAACATATGGCACTACATGAAACTAAAAAGCTTCTGCACCTCAAAAGAAACAGTGACTAAGATACAAAAGCAGTCCACAGAATGGGAAAGAATATTCACCCAATACCCATCTGATAAGGGGTTAATATCCAGGATATATCAGGCACTGGTAGAACTTTACAAGAAGAAAACAAACAACCCCATCAAAAAATGGGGCGAAGAAATGAACAAAAACTTCAGCAAGGAAGAAAATCAAATGGCCAAAAAACATATGAAAAAATGCTCATCATCACTAATCATCAGAGAGATGCAAATAAAAACAACAATGAGATACCACTTTACACCACAGAGACTGGCACATATTCAAAAGAGCAAGAACAACAAGTGCTGGCGTGGATGTGGGGAAAAGGGAACACTCATCCATTGTTGGTGGGAATGCCGGCTGGTACAACCTTTCTGGAAAACAATATGGACTTTCCTCCAAAGACTAGAAATTGAACTCCCATTTGACCCAACCATACCACTCCTGGGAATCTACTCTGGGAAACCAAAAATACGCAGCAGAAACACCATCCCTACTTTTATGTTCATAGCAGCATTATTCACAATAGCCAGAATCTGGAAGCAACCAGAGTGCCCGAAAATCGATGACTGGATAAAGAAGCTTTGGTACATCTACACAATGGAATACTATGCAGCTGTTAGGAAAAATGAAGTCATAAAATTTGCCTATAAATGGATGGACATGGAGAAGATTATGTTGAGCGAAATTAGCCAGAAGGAGAGAGAGACAGATACAGAATGACTGCATTTATTTCATGGCATAAATATATATGTACACATTGTGATACAAATATCCAAGGTCAAGTGAAACATATATCAGGAGGTCTTGTCAAAGGTGGAAATTATCACAAACGTGTGGGAGTCAGAGTTTAGGTAAGACAGAAAATGGAACAGGGTGCTAATAATAGTCGAGGGTACTAATGCCAACCTAGAACTGAGGCATTAAATAGAGGCAAAAGGATACACATGACAACCTTTTAATGTATGTTCTGTAATCCATAGTCTGGAAGGGAAGGATAGAGAAAGAGAGAGAAAGGGAAAGAAATAAAGAACCTGCCATGGAGCAGGGCTGGGGAAGGGGGAGGGAACCGGGGATGTTGGTGGTGGGAGATGGGCACTGGTGGAGGGACGGGTGCTGAAACACTGTATGACCAAAACCCAAACATGAACTTTTTAATTGTATATCTTTTTATTTGTATATCTCACGGTGGTATAATAAAATACTTAAAAAAATAAATAAATAAATAAATAAATAAGTATTTAAAGTGAAAAAAAAGAAAGGACTGTTTTGCACTTATTATTGAAGTTGTCACCATCTTCATAGGTAACTGGGATTAGAGTGAAATGATCAGAATTTGTCAGAAGAACTCAATGATATTTGAGAGTGTGTTTCAGGATATTCAATTCTATTCCATAGGTCTATTGGTCTGTCTCTATACCAATAGCACACTGTTTTAATTACAACTGCTCTTTAGTAGAGCTTGAGGTTGGGGAAAGTGATACCTCCCATCTTCTTTTTCCCAAGGATTTCTTTAGCTATTCGTGGGGTTTATTATTACATACACGTTTAAGGAGTGTTTGTTTAATTTCTTTGAAGAACATCATGGGTATCTTTATAGGGACCGCATTGAATCTGTATAAAGCTCTAGGGAGTATTACCATTTTGATAATGTCAATCCTTCCAATCCATGAGCAGGGGATGTATCTCCATTTCCTCAGGTCCTCTTTTATTTCCTGAAGTAATGTTTTGTAGTTTTCTTTGTAGAGATCCTCCGCATTCTTTGTCAAACTGATTCCTAGGTATTTGATTTTCTGCGGCTCAATTGTGAATGGGATAGTTTCTTTAATGTCCCTTTTGTTCTCTTTCGCTGTTTGCATATAGGAAGGCCATTGACTTTTGGGGTATTGATTTTGTACCCTGCCACTCTACTATAGGAATGTATTATTTCTAGGAGCTTCTTGGTAGAGAGTTTCAGGTTTTAATATCAGGTATAATATCATGTCACCTGCAAATAGGGAAAAAGGGACAATCATCCACTGTTGGTGGGAGTGCCGACTGGTCCAGCCCTTTTTGGAAAACATGTGCATTCCCCAAAAACTAGATATTGAGCTTCCAATTTATCCAGCAATAACACTTCTGGGAATATACCCGAGAGACCGAAAAACACATGGCAGAAACACTATCTGTACTTCTTTATTCATTCTGTATTTTTCACAATAGCTAGAATCTGGAAATAACCTAAATGCCCGAGAACAGAGGACTGGCTATAGAAACTGTGGTTCATCTACACTATGGAATACTATGCAGCTGTCAGAAAAGGCGAAATTATGAAATTTACCTGCAAATGGACGGACACGGAGACTATCATGCTGAGTGAAATTGGTCAGAAGGAAAAGGACAGTTATAGAATGACTGCATTCATTAATAGGATATAAATAGATACCAGTGTTTTACTAAGTGTGGGAAATGGTAATGACAGATTAAAACTCACCATTGAATATACACAAAGAGACTTAAGTGATAAACTCTAAATATCTGCAGGGCTAGCCACAATGTGTAAAAGAAGAGGGAGAGAGATGCAGAGACAGAAAGAGAGAAAGAGAGGAAACAGGGCTATCTGCTATTGAGGCAGCCTGGGGGTGGGGTACATTGGTGGTGGAGGGGTGGGGTACATTGGTGGTGGAAATGGGACACTGGTGGAGGGATGGGTGCTGGAATACTGTATTACCAAGAACCAATTATGAACAACTTTGTAAGTGTATGTCTCAAGGTGGTATAATAAAAAAATTTAAAAAAAAGAACTCAATGATAATTGCCATCCTAAACTTGTCATATATCAAGGAAGAAATATATGGATTATGCTTTAAGATATTCCTGTGTGTGTCTGCCTGTCTGTGTGTCTCTGTGTGTGTTTACATATTAATAACATTTTAAATCATAAAAAAACTGAATAATCTGAAAAGTGTACACATCTGATTTTTTTTAACCTCAAGGTACAAAGGAATTATATAGATTTTATTTTATTCTCCTCTGAAATATATTAAATCTCAATAGAGATTTTTTAACTTTTAGCTATTATAACTTATTTGGAATTATGACTTTTTTTTCAGATGTATATTATTATTTCAAGATACAATATGCCAGGCACTGATGGTTTTATGCATGTAATTAAAAAATAAGTGTATACCTCATTGATTTTCCAAGGAAGGCTGTGAAATGATTATGACTCAGTCTATTTTATCAGTTTCATTGAGAGCTCTACAGATGCACTGAATATACAACACTTTTCTCTATGTGTACAATGCAAATAACTTAAGAGTAGATAACTGGAATTGTTATGTTTCAAAACATTTAATTTTTGTGTTCTTTGAGTATTTGGGAATGTTAAGTATATTTCTAAAAATTAACACTTCAAAATATATTATTAATTTCTTCTAGTGGAACTCTAAATGCAGATGCTTTTCCCCTCAACATTTTCAAGAGCTCAGAGTACTAGAAACAGAAAAAAGAACCAAGACACCTGTACTAGGCTAGGGACCGCACCCACGTCAATCATGTGCAAGGCAAGTGCCTTATCCATTGTAATATTTCTCAGTCCCTTTTTCGATTATAAATTTGCCTTCAGATAATTATTTCAGATCTAAAATCTATAGAAAATTACAATTTTAATTCATGGGTTTATTAATGTGCTCAATTATTTGCTCAACAAATGTATATGAAGTGCACATCTGTGATAGACACTGTTCTAATCTCCTCATTGTAATATGTTTAACATCTATAAGAAGCTTCTTGTGAGCTATACTGTACATTTAAAGAACCCGGACCTTAAATTAAAATTCTGTCATGATCAGCTCACTTTTCATTGTGAATTAATGGATCTAATAAAGTTCTAATTTATTCAATTTCAAATATTTATTAAGTTTTGTTTTGAAAACCAACATGAAAAATAGAACACTTCTCAGGGGGACCACGGAGAGTAAAAAGAGGAAAATGGTCTTAGTCTTTTTTCTCTAAAGACTATTGATCACTTGACATCCCATTATTCATCAATGTGCTCCAGCGGGTACCTGTAACATTTTTATTTGACCCTATCATGTGCCATTGTAGCCCAATGGCTTCCATCTGCTTGCTTCAGGAATACGAAGAGTCCCAAACCGTTTGTTCAGGGTCTTGACTATTACCTCCCTCAATCCCCACTTTTACCAGTCATAATTTTAATGACCTTTTAAGTCAACTGCTTCACCTTTACACTTCGTATTTCTTGACTTTCTTGCATTGACTATTACTCCTCTAATATCACTATTGGTGCTTTCCTCTTTCAATTCTGTCCCCGCCATTGTATTATAATTCAGTTAGAGTAGACCAAGAGGTAACCCATTTGAGTTTCCCATCTCTTTAATATTCATTAATACCCTTCTCTCAGTCAAGGCCACAACTAAAACTTAGTCTTCATTCTGAAAATAAACATATAATATTCCTTCTACTATTTTTCAACACTAAAATTTTGGATGTATTAACTCATTTAGAATACCTATCATGCTAGTCTTTTTGAAGCTATCTTTAAAAAAATTGAACTCAAAAGAAACTTTCATATGTATGATTAATTTGTATGGTTCATATACCCTTTGAAGGTTCAAAATTATTTGTTACAGGGAAACTCTCTATTAGTGCTGGAGAATATGGGGCCACTATCTACGATACCCTCCTGGCAGTATGGATATTAATGGTTCACTGTTACGACCCAGTGATGTGATGCTGCTCAGACCCAGTGATGTTCAGGGAATCAATAAAGCCACTTCAGTGGCTGCTCAAATATTTCTGAGTGTTGGGAATTGAACGCAGTGTCTTGGAAATGCAAATCCTGCACTCTAGCATGCACTTATTTGAAGTGTCTTCCTAGCAGCTGTATGGACTAAATATTATTTTAAAAACTCTCCTATGTGATACTTAGAATGCCTTCTCAGAGATTTTCATTCACCACTCCATCCCTTTTACTTGGGAAAAAGTGAATGTAATTATAATTAAAGCTACAGACCTTAAGAAAGACAATAACTCTCAAGAATCTATGTTTACCAAAGTCAATTATATCAGACTTTAAAATAAAGAATCCTATCCAGATGCAATCAAAGAAGCATGTAGAAAAAGAAGTCATAACACATAAAATGTAAAAAAAACTCAACATGCTATTACTAAACACAGTCATAAGTCCTCTTTATCCTCTAGAAGTAAAACCTAGCTCCTGATTGACACAAAGAAAAGAAATAGGGATCTTAGAATATAAAGAAAATGAATTTGGTAAAAAAAACTGAGTAAGCTTAGGTGCAATTTTCCCAGTCCAGTTAAGACTCCAGTCTGGACAATAAATTAATTTTGATTTTTCTATGCCTTAAACAGAGAATCAAACTTAAACATACTATGTCAAAATATCTGACCCAGTAATTTTGGCATTAGAAGTGGGTGTGGGTTTAATTGAAAGTAAATAATTATGTAATAATTTTCATTACAACAGTCATAGAAATGTTGGAAATGGTAACACCAGACTAGAACTGAGCATTGAATGCAGGCAAAGGGATAAACATGATAACCCTTGTATTTATGGGTTATACATGATAACACATAGAAGTATTTATGGCAAGCCCCAATGTATAAGAGAGGAGAATAGAGAAAGAGGGGAGAGAGAGAGAGAGATAGAGAGATAGGAGAGGAGGAAATGTGCCCACCATAGAGGCAGGCTTAGGGAGGGAGGAGGGAATCTGGGGACATTGGTGGTGGGAAATGGGCACTGGTGGAGGGATGGATGCTGGAACACCATATAACGAATGATGAACAGCTTTGTAATGGTATATCTCACTGTGGTATAATTAAAAAATTAATGTAACACATTTGCAATTTCCCTAAAGGTTCAACTCATTGAAGTAATTTTATGAAAGTATTAATTTTTTGAAATTAGCTTTTGCAATATGTAGATTATGTATATAACAGTCTAAGTCCAGTCTTCTTTCACAAGCTATACTAACTACCAAATGACATTTTCTAGAAGAATTGTCATCACTTGTGCTCTACAATTATTTTTGAGAAGATGGTAAAATTGGAATAATAATTTTGTTCTTTCTCTCTACCTTTGGGAGATGAAGTAATGTAAATGGAAGTCAAGAACTTGTCATATACTCTGAGTTAGCCAACTGAGACTTCCAGCAGATGTCCAGAGAGCCCCTCATTCTGCCTCTGTGCCAGTTCTGTTATTTGTGTCAGGAACACATCATTCATTTTCTCCATCTGTTAGTCTATCACTGTCAAATGCAGAAATTATAAAGAAGCAGAGTTTATATGTTTATTCCTCAATGAAAGAACAAAAAATAGTTCAAGTTAGTTATTTCCTTTGTCAACCCATTCCAACAACTTTTGGGAACATCAATATGGCTAAACTTTATTAATTTATACAATAAACTCAATATTAATTTTTCTCAAAATTTTAACAATACATGAAAATTCGTGTAAGATCACTTATATCACTTGTCTTCCTGCTGTTCACCAATTTGTTTGAGCAGGTGCCAGTAACGTCTCCATTTGTTGGGAATGAGGTCCATTATTGTTACTGTTTTAGGCATATCAAATACACCAAGGGTAGCTTGCCACTCTCTGCCGTGGCGCTGGGTTCATTCCAGGGGACCCAGTCTTTTTTCTATGTCAGGCCATCAACCATCCAGATATGTAAGATATGTAATTAGACATATTATATTTATTTAGAAAAAACAATAAACAAGTTTATATTTATTTTTACCTCCCCTATATTTGTTTAGTTAAGAAAACATAAAATTTTGTATATACTTTGAAATTTTATATATACTATGAAAGGATGAAAATGATTACATGAAAAACATTAAGGATTTCTTTAAAGAAGTTTCAAGTCCCTGTGATGTAAAATGGAATGCAAAAAAGAAAAAATAATAAAATAAAATGTAATTCAGACACCATATCTTACAGATGCCTCAAAGTAAAACTTATCCATCAGCCCAGCTTTACAAAGTCACTAAATCAGAGATGCACGCCTCTAAAATTCACTGATCTCCTGGCTGAAAATTCCAGAACTCTCTGGGCAGGGAGGTGGGCTGAGTCCTCACTGAGTTGAAGCCCCGGCAGCTACACAGATCCCAGATTCCACAGCTACCCCATGTCAATAGCCCAGCTACACTGCTTCATGTCTAATCTCTGCAGAGACAAAAAATCTACAAAATTTCCAGGTACACTGATTTTTCAAACTGAGAACTGTGGGATCTTCTCAGAGTGGGGTGAATAGATTCCTCCTACCACCCTTTTGCTTTCTGAAGCACCGGCAGCCCAACCTACATCCCAAAGTCCCAGTCATATAAGCTCTTCTACAGATTCTGGAGTTTCTGGAGCATGTGAGTAGTTCTTTTTTGCTTTTTTGGGTCACACCCGATAATGCTCAGGGGTTACTCCTGGCTCTGCACTCAGGAATTACTCCTGGCAGTGCTCGGGGGACCATATGGGATGCCTGGGACAGAACTCAGGTCAGCTGGGTGCAAGGCAAACACCCTACCCACTGGACTATTGCTCTGGCCCCAACATGTGGCTAATTAAATATGGGAAAGTCGGACACCTCCAAATTCCACAATACTGACAGCCCGGTATGAGCATACCAAATTAGACTGGAAAGCAACGTAGGAGTCAACTAAGTTCAATAAAAATTACACGACGGAAGACTCAACTAAGAAGAAACAGCATTTTATTAATTAATTAATTAATTAATTAATTAATTAATTAATTAATTAGTTTATTTATCTCCCTATTTATTTATTATTTGTTTATTTACTTATTTTGTTTTTTGGGTCACTCCCAACCATGCTCAGGGGTTACTCCTGCCTCTGCACTAAGGAATTTCTCCTGGCGGTGCTGGTGTAACAGATGGGATGCTGGGGATCAAACTTGGGTAGGCTGCATGCAAGGCAAGCCCTCCCTGCTGGACTATCCCTTTAGCCCCCAACAAACAGCATTTTGAACCCTCAGACAAGGACTTATGATCCCATGTGAGATATAATATTTTTTATAAATGTTCTTTTACTGGTTTCTGTTGCTGTTGTTAATTCCATTATTCATTTAGTTTTAAAATAACAATATAAAAACTTTCTGTGCCTGCTAAGGGGGCAGTCTTAGGAGATGGTTGGGAAAATGAGGGCAATGGTTGGCGAGGTCATTTTTGGTGGTGGTATTGGTGTTGCAACACCGAACACTCATAACAACTGTATTATGAGCAGCTGTGTAAACACAATGTATAAATAAAGCAAGACAAATATTTAAAAGGTATTTTATAGTAGACTTTCAGTCATACAATATTCCATCATCTGTCCCACAATCTGTCAAATTCCCTCCACCAGTGTCCTAAAGTTCCTTTCCACTTCCTAGCCCGACTCTTTACAGGTACATTTTTATGTTTGGTTGTTGTAGCTTTGATATAATAATCTCATGCTTATAGTATTGCTGACTCTGTGTCTTAGATAGATGATAGACAGACAGATAGACAGACTGGATAGATGGATGGATGGATGGATGAATGGATGGATGGATGGATGGATGGGTGGATGGATAGGTAGTTAGGTAGGTATACCATACCACTACATCACAGATGTGCCAGAAGAATCTAATTCCTACCCTGTTACTCCCATCTGCCTCTTCTTATTCCCAACACCTTGATTTTTCTGCTATTTCTGTCCTAATTCCCATAATTTAGGTCATGGTTAATGAATGCCAAGGGTTTCTATAGCCTATTATAATTTAAGAAATATAGTCTCTATTTATACTTTTGAACAAGTCTAAGTCAAAAATAATTGATAAGCCTTTTTAAAAACAATTTACTCTTATTAATAACTATTCTCTTTGAAATAGGAATATTCCTATTTAATCTTTAAAATAGAAATTAATATTCCTATTCTTTTTGAAATTCTTCTGTTCAAATCGTGTTACTTTATCATGGACTTTTGATGTCTCCTCTAAAATCAGTTCAATATTCTCAGAAAAAGCATGTAGTCTTAAGGTTAATAGAGTATATTCTTCTTGATTTTTGTAACACAAACTAATTTTTTAGTCAGAGAGTTCAGCTTTTGATAATATAACTCACATATAATAACCACTTTTTAGTACTCCTTATAATATATGACTTTACTTAAAATTTTTCTTTGCTCTTATAGTAAAAGTAGTTTTTTTTTACTTTGAAAGTAAAAATTTTCAAATTTCTGTACAGCTCACATTTCAGAATATATAAATTTTGTCATTATTTTTGTAAATACTTTTTACAGAATACCTCGACAAACATCCCACAGATTAGATTAGGTAGGGAAATGATTTCTGATTTCTGTTACATTCGATATTAGAGAATTACACGTTCCATTGCATTGCATTACATTAGGTTTCCATTCAAGTAGAATGTCAAAAACAACCATTTCTTCCATGAGTATTAATGCATTATTAGAAACATTGAAACTTAAGGATTTATTCTGATGCTCTACAGTTCTTCCTATAAATACACGACTTCTTCTAAGAATATCACTGTATCACTGTCTTCCCGTTCATCATCAATTTGCTTGAGCGGGCACCAGTAACATCTCCATATGTCCTGTCTCATGCTAGTAGAGCCCAAGGGTATCTGCTTGCTCCAGAAACATAAAAGAGCCTTAATCCATCATTCGGGAATGAGGTCTATAATTGTTACTTGTATTTTTCATATCAAATACAACACGGGTAGCTTGCCAGGCTCTGCCCTGCAGGTAGCATACTCTTGTAGGCATCTCTAAGTCCAACATTTATTGATGAACCATGAGGCTGCTTTGGCCGCATGAGCCGAGCTGTGATAGGCTGGTCTGCTGGTGGAGTTCTGACGAGAGAGAAGTCCGGATGTGGAAAATGGAGGCCCTCATGGAGTGGTGGATTTTCTGGCTTGTTGCGAGTCTTTGCTGGGGTGGTGGGCCAGGGCTAGAACCCAACATCCTTACAGGGGGCCTCGTGGAGTGGCTGGTCACAGGGAGAGCCAGTAGCAGCTCTGCCCCATGTCTGCAAATCTCTAGACCGGCATACCTGAGCCGGATTTAAGAAAGACTGCTGCAGGGTGGAACTCGATGAGCAGGGCTGTGATAGGCTGGTCTGCTGGGTGGAGTTCTGATGAGAGAGAAGTTCGCATGTGGAAAATGGAGGCCCTCATGGAGTGGGGGATCGTTTGGCTTGTTGCGAGGCTCTGCTGGGGTGGTGGGCCAGGGCTAGGAACCCACCATCCCTCCCGGGCGCCTCGTGAGTGGCTGGTCACAGGGAGAGTCAGTAGCAGCTCCGACCCATGTCTGCCAATCTCTGGACCTGCATACCGAGCCATATTTAAGAAAGACTTCTGAGAATATGCACTTAGTAATTTTAGAGTTCCAGTTTGACAATTTGCTCCTATATTCTCCTATTGACAACACTTTTATCAACTCTCTTTGTGACTCTCTTAGTTTTTTAAATGCTTTCACACCCTTTCCCCACCACAAAGCACATATTCTTTTGTATAACAATCTTCAAAAGTGCTAGTTAGAAAGTAGATAATAGACATTTTCTTCCAAAGTCAAATATATCTTTTCTCTGAAAGCTTGACACAGATTTTTAAAATTCAGTCCCTTCAAATCTGATACTGTTTCTTTGCTGTTGCAGGAATAAGAGCCTCTGCATCTACCCTGGATTGCCTCTGGCAGGTCACTTCATAAATAGGGGGTAGTTTAAATGTAGCAGTTTATCTGACTATGCATTCTATACTGGCTAGTATAAATATTCAGTCATTCTACCACAAACATCCTGGAATAGCTAGATCTTACCAGCATATTTGCCTGGCCACGTTGGATCTCTAGAGATAAATGCTGTTTGCCTCAATGCAAGCAAGCTTGGCTCCCTGATAACTCAAAGGCAACTAAAATACAAAACTACCGTGACATAGAGGAGATTCTTGTGAAGGCTTGGAGAAATATTTAACGGGCATTAGTATGGTCTTTGGTACAGAGACATGCCATCTCAGAAACCCACCTCTCTACCCTATAAAGGCAATTCCAGGCAGATCTTGGCTCAAGACATTAGGTGAGGTGCTGGGAGAAATTACCTGAGGGAATTTGACCCTCCCTGCCAGGGGAAGTCACATTTAGCTTATAGCTCCTCCCTAGCTCTCCTAGGAGGCTTTGATTTAGCTCTGGGTTCTAGTAAACAGCCAGAAGGTCTCCTGAAGTTGCTACATTTCTATAGAGCTATTTTCCTGCTTTCATCTCTAGATAGCCCAGCCCAGAATGGGCCGGGCTGGGAGTTTGGGTGGATTTCTAGCTACAAGATAAGCTGCAAGAAGAAAGAAGGCTCTTTTGCCATTTCGCCTTACCTTGGCGTTTGCTTATCGGTCCTCTCCATTCTCTCTTGGGCCTCAACCTATGGTGGCAGCCATCTTGGCCTACACGTGGCTGGGGCCTAGCTGGGAACCCAGAGTCCGGAGGTTTTCCCTGCTCTCAGATTGTATATCGGAACCTGTGATAGTAAAGCCCTTTTAAAACTGCATCGGATTCCTGAGTTTTCATCCATTCCCCGCCGGCCTCGGAGGTAGAAGGGAACTCACTTCCCGGCACTGTTGGAGACCCCAGTGGCTTCCCCTGACACTTTGCTAGTACCATAAATATTATGCCATAAATATGAGAAGATTATTAATATTTGTCCAAATAAACATGTACTCTCTGATCAAAACTACACAGAACAAATATAAATGTGGCCCTAAAGATGTAAAAATTATTATGGACCTCTACCGCACTGAAAAAATATAAAAGGATGATTTTTATATTTTATTTCAATGTTACAATAGGCAAAATATGGCAATAATTTTGCCTATTGCCACATTTTGACTATTGTAAATAGTTCTTCAAGAGTGCAGATGTTTTCTGCATTGTTCTTGAGTCCTTAGGGTATATGTATTCCCAGGAGTGGAACTGCTGGGTCATATGGAAGCTCAATTCTTAGCTTTCTGAGGAATGTCTATATTGTCTTCCAAAAAAGACTAGACCAGTCAACATTCCCACCACCAGTGATTGAGGGTTTGCCCCATCCTCACCCTACAATCCTCACAATGCCAACACTGTTTGTTGTTCTTTGTGGTAAGTGCCAGTCTCTTTGGTATGAGATAGTTACCATTGTTTTGATTTGCACTTCCCTGATATTAGTGACAGCATTTTTTTACCAAACATTTGCAAAACTTTTATGGACTTTGATTCAATTATTTTTGTGAAAGAGTGACAAAAGCTAATAGAAAAAAAATGATGTGACCTGTGAGACGTAATAACTGAAAGATTTGTAAACACTTTGTGATTCACTGGCATTCCATTCTCTGCATTTTGAAGATCAATTATTTAAAATTTCCTGAATTCTTGTTATGTCCCTGGTTTCATGTTCTCCCTTATACTGTTAGAAATGACCTTTTTTAAATTTTAATTATACCACCATGAGATATACAATTACAAAGATGTTCATAATTCAGTCTGTGTCATACAGTCTTCCTGCAACAGTGCCTCCACCAGTGCCGCATTCCACCAATGTCCCCACACTCCCTCCCACCCAACCCCAGACTGCCTCTATAACAGGCACCTTTTCTTTCTCTCTTTCTTTCTCTCTGTCTCTGTCTCTTGCTTTATCTTCTCTTACACTTTGTGGTTTGCCCTAGAGATATTTACAGTTTATGATGTAAGTGTCTATGTGTATATTCAATGGTCAGTTTTAGTGTGACATTATAATTCCCCATTCCCCATCAGCCTCCCAGTTTGTTGCAACTACAATGATCATTACAGTGTATAAAGGTGAAAGATCCTGGGAAGGACATGGAGTGACAGAATTTTTGATACACCATTTAGTCATTTGTATTTCTTCTTTGAGGAAGTTTTAACTCTTTTCTCCATTTTTTGATGGGTTGAATTTTTTTCTTGTAAAGTTTTAACAGAGTTTTATATGTCTTTTATACTAACTTTTTTATCAGATGACTGATGGGTAAATAATATCTCCCATTCTGTGGGCTTTGTGTTCTGGCCTTCGTTTTCTTTGAGGTACAGAAACTTCTTGATGTAGTCTCATTGCTAAGCTTTGCTTCCACTTGGTCAGTGGCATTTCATCCTTAAAGGTGCCTCTGGTAGAAAGGACCTGTTTTCTCGCCCTGTTCCTATTGTCTTTGGGCATTACTTATTTCCCTACTGTGTTTCTTTATATCCTGCCATTCTAGTATGCCACCCTCATGGCATACTAGATATGCCACACATATACAACATCACTTGATCACTTGAATCCCGTTACTCATCGACTTGCTCGAGCTGGCGCCAGTAACATTTCCATTGGATTCTATCACGTGCCAATGTAGCCCAATGGCATCTGGTTGATTCAGGAATATGAAGAGCCTCAAACCGTTGGTACAGGGTCTTGACAAGGAAGTCTGACCATCTTGTAGGTGGGCGGCCACGTGATCTTTTGACATCCCTTGGGATCCAGTCGGTAATGGCTCTAGTCCAGCGGTCGTCTCCAAATCGCATTACATGTCCAGCCCATCTGATTTTCAATGCCTTGGCAAACGAGACAGCGTCCCTGATTCTGGAATAGCGACGGAGGTCAGAACTCCGGATTCCTTCTCTCACTTGAGTGAGGCGAGATATTCCAACCATAGCTCTTTCGATTCCTCTCTGGGAGTACCGAATAGCATTCTCATCCTACTTTCATAGGGCCCAGGTCTCTGAGGCGTATGTTAATGCAAGGAGAATGATGGAATCAAAGAGATGCGTCCAAAGCGGGATGTTCTTTGTCCTTTTTAGCTATTTCTTCAATGCCTTTGAAGGCATTCCATGCCGCTCTCTTCCTCCTGCGCAGCTCAGGTTTTAGGTCGTTCATTATATTGACTTCTTGACCTAGGTACACATAACTGCTGCATTCAGAGATGTTTGTTCCATTGAGAGTGAATGGGGCCTCTGAAACTAGTTCATTTCTCATGAGCATAGTTTTATTGAGATTCAACTGTAGACCTATCTTTCCACATTCTCAGTCAAAGTCAGCCAGCATTTGTGCCACTTGGCAATGGTTGATGCTTTTAGAATGAACTAGTTCATTTTTCATAAACATAATTCATGTACTTTACATAATTTTCTTTTTTCAGCTCAAGTATTCAAGACTCTAGTACATCATTATCTTAAAGTTTTTTCTCACTTAAACAGAGACGATAGAAAAGCAGCAATTTCAATAAATAGTGTATTTTATTGAAAATAAAGACTTACATAACCTGACAATAAATACATATTCCTAATGACTGCTATAAAATGGAAAACCAGTAGGTAATGCCATCTCAATAGGCTTGGAAGTCAGTAAAACTCTAAACAAATACTTGTGCTATGCCCCTGAAAAATGAGCACCTGATGAACTTTGATGAACACACTGTGATGGTAAATTTTACATTGTCAACTTCTCTGCTTTAGGGCTACCAAGGTAGACAGTAAACATTATTTCCACGTGTCTCTGAGGATGTTTTCAGAGTATACGGATATTTGAATCAGGAAACAGAAAAGAAGATAGACCCTTACCAATATGCATACGTCATTCAATATACTGGGGAAAGAGAAAATAAACGTGAATAAAGGGGAAATTCTTTTCTTCAGCTGGGATGTTCATCTTCTTGCCCTCAGATATGTGAACACTTTATTCTTACTCTTAAGACTGAATTATACCTGTGTCCCTGTTTCTCAACTCACAAATGGCATATTTTTGGACTTCCCAGCTTCCACGATTCTGAGGCGTAATCTATTTCTTGATTGAAAGTGTTTTCCATTAAACACTTTGGATTTTCATATTATTGCTCTTGCTGTTTGTTTTTAGGAGACACACTTGACTGTGTTCAGGGCTGAATTCTCAGGGAACTATATGGGATGTGAGGATTGAACCCAGGGTTCAATGCAAGGCAAGAACCCTGTCTACTGTATTATAGTACCAGCCTCAATGTTTCCTTTTGTATCTGTAGAGTATCAATTGAGAAACCCACATCAGTCTATTGAAGAAAGTCTTTTATGTATGTTCTTTTCTTGTTGATTTTAGGATTCTTTTTTTTTTGCATTCAATTGCAATGCAACTTACTGTGAGACAGATAGGGAAATTTTGTACAGAACCCTGTGATCTAGGTATCCTGGCTCCTTTTCAGGACTGCAACTCATTCCTCTTTCTTTATTTTCTATGAAATCACTATGATGGCAATGTTGTTCTTCTTAAAGCTGTCCATAAATATTTATTTCTTGATGATAGGGTTTTATCTACTTCATCCTTAAGTTTATATTAAGCTTTAGCATTGACTTCTGCCGTTCTGCTATTAAACACTTCTATAGCTTTTTTCTATTGAATTCTTTAGCTGAATTCTCTGTCCATAGACAGAAATTTGTCTATATATTTTTCATATTATTGCTCTCTTTGTTAAAGTTGCCTTTCACTGAATTGCTCATTTCACTGGCCATCATTAAGATTTCTGTTTAGGAAGTCTTCATCAGGAAGTTTAGAAAGTTTTGATGTGGTTGAGTTCTTCCTAGATTTTTGTATTCATTCATAAGTTAAGGTGAATTACTACTTTTTTTCTCACTATGCCTAATATTATGAAAGGGCTTCTAGCAAGGCATGCTTGAACATTGAAAAACACTCAAATTATGAAAATATTTTCTCTAAATAGAATTTGTTAATTGTATAAATTAAAAAAATTAATAAGAAACATTATTAATTTATTGCTTTTTATTGTCCAGAAAAACCAACAAATGTTATTTTTTGTAATTCCCTTTAATACTTGTGTTAGCTACTTCCAGTTAGTAAGGAATGATTCTTTGCCAAATACCAGGAAATTAGCAGCAATTATCACCAGCTGGCTAGCTGCTAGGAGCAGTCACTGGACTGTAATCCTCCCAGCATGAGATAGAAAATCTTAAAGGAATGAAGTCGATGATTAATCAAACTTGAAAATCTAACTTTCCAGGATAGCATATATCAAGATGTTTTGCTCATTGTGCACTGGACATGTTTCTCATATTCCTTTCCAAAGGTATTCTAACAAGATCAGTTATTCGAAGTAAATATTTATTTTGAAACTACATGTTTGAATTTTGTATTTTTTGACATAATGCAAAAACATCTAACAGTGAAGAATCTCATCAAGGAAATTGCATTATTATATAGAAATTGTTTCAAATCAGCATTGGGTTCAAATATACAAAAATCAAAAAATGATCATATATTTCTTTCACAAAGATAGAGTTATATAATCTCTCTTTCTAGTTGCCTCTGTGGCAGGACATTCTTCAGTTATCGACTTTAACTGAGAACACACATGTTCATTTTGAGATCTTAGGGGATATAGTACATCCAACTTCTTTCCTATTTAATTTTTGATCAGGTTAAGATGAACACAAAATACACTATATGTATATATACATGCAAGGCCTTTGCCTTGCATGTATATATACATATGTCTATATACATATATGTATATACTATCATGATAGCTGGTTTCATATTTCATAAAACCAATTCTACCATAAAGATTATGACTCTTCTGGACTGTTGTTGAAAAGCATAGGTTTTTGTTTGTCAAAGCTGCATAAATGATTCTGAACATTAGACAGACTGAAAAAGTTAGGTAGGTCTGGGTCAACTCCAAAATAAAAAGTTTGGGGCTAATATAAATATATTATAATATAATATAATATAAAGCATTATAACACTGATGGAGCTATTTATAATTTTTTGTTTTGTTTGCCTGTGGGTTCTTCTTTTTGACTTTTTGGGTCACAGTCAGAGATGCTCATGGGTTACTCCTGGCTCTGTACTCAGGAATTACTTCTGGCCGTGCTCATGAGACCATATGGGATGTTAGTAATCAAACCCTAGCTCTCTTCTTGCAAGGCAAATGCCCTACATGCTGTACTATTGCTCCAGCCCCTACAAATTGTTTTTGATAACAATAATAAACTTTCATTCTTACTTAGTTTCATATGTTTTGTAAATTAGTTTCGTTTCATTCTTACATAGTTTCATACGCTTTTTGCAAATTAGTACAAAGGGCTTATCTAAAAGTTTTATTATCAAACTTGCAAAGCAAACCTAAGGAATTCACTACAAATTTTCAGCAATGACCAATTTAGCCAAGCACTGCTCTTCTATTAAGTCAGGGAAGTGATCTATGGTGCAACATATTTTTATCAGTCCAATAATACATGTGGTGATTAAAGTAGTAAATCCTGGAACTGCTTACCCATTGTTCGAACAAAAGGCATGGGTCTATCACAAGTTGAACCTGCCGGTGTATTTATTCTGGCAAAATAAATTTCTATTGAAAATTAGTAATTGTCTATCCCATTTGAAATTACCTCCAAGACCACTTTCTACCTTAAACCAACAGCATAATCTCATTTTTATTTCTCATCTTAGAATTATATTATATTGTCTAACATAAACTAAGACTTTGCAAATAAGATTGAATGTTACTCTTGATTTCCTACTAATTTTGTCAATTTTTTATACTTTTTGTTCTATCTCACTGGAATTTTATATGTATATCATTTTATCTATATACTGCTTTGGATAGCACAGTCATTTCCTGTTGCTTGTTTTCTGAATTCTTGAACACTAACTCTCTTTCCATTTCTTTTTATTGTCTATGTTTTTTGAAAGTGTCATACAGTTTTCATATGGGTCTTTAACTTTATTGTAAGTTTATTTACTTTACAAAATACTTAATAATCTATTATGTGTATGAAATGATTTTTAAAAAATGTTTTTCTCTTCTAGTTTGTTGTTAACATATAGACTCACAGCCAGTATTTTTGGTGGTATGTATTGTGTCCTAAAATTGTACTGCATTTGTTTTGTTTGCATCTTAATCACTGTATAGTGAAATCATCAAGATTTTCTATGTATATTACCATGTCATCTTCTAACAGTGCTATCTTTACTCCTTTTGAAATTTTTATTTTTTGGGGGGCTGGAGTGATAGCACAGCAGGTATGGCATTTGCCTTGCATGCAGCCAACCCAGGTTCAATCTCCGGAATCCCATATGGTCCCCTGAGCACTGCAGGAGATATTTCTGAGTGCAGAGTCAGGAGTAACACCTGAGCATCACTGGGTGTGACCCCTCAAAAAAAATAAAATTCTTTCCTTGTTATTTCTCTAGATTGGACTTTGCAATACCATATTTTAAAATAGTGCTGAGAATAGATAACAGTTTTACTTTTTTAAGCCTAATCTTATGAGAACATTTATATGTTGTCATTTATAATGTTAATGTCAGTTTGCTGTACAAAATTATTATGTGGAAATATGTTCTTCCCCCTGCCCAAACTTTGCTGAGAGCTTTAACAATCAATGGATACTGAATCTTATTGAAAGTTTTCTTTTAATCTATTGACACGATCATGTGACTTTTATCTATTCTTTTATTAATGTGGTATATTTCATTAATTTATTTGCATGTTGATCCATCCTTGCATCACTGGGATAAATCTAACTTGGTCTTGATATATAATAATCAAAATGCAAACTCATAAAAATAATAGAGTGGAGGCATCAGTTTGCCCTTCAATTTACTACAAAATGCTATAGCTATTAAAGCAATGTGGCATCCGATAAAAAACAGATGTAATGATCAACAGAATATAACCAAGACCAGATATAAATCTTCATATATATATATATATGAATATATATATATATATATGGATAGTTAGTTTGTGACAAAGGAGCCAAAAGCAAAAGCATAAAACGGAGAAAATCACGTCAATAAATGATGTTGAAAAATGGGATAGCAAAATGTAATACATGAATTAAATTACAAAAGTACCTCTCACCATACATTGCAAGTCAACCTGTATCACTGTATCACTGTCTTCCCGTTCATCATCAAATTTTTCCGAGCGAGCACCAGTAACATCTCCATATGTCTTGTCTCATGCTAGTAGAGCCCAAGGGCATCTGCTTGCTCCAGGAACATAAAGAGCCTCAAACCATTCCATCAGGTCATGGGAATGAGGTCCATAACTGTTACTAGTATTTTGGCATGTCAAATACAACACAGGTAGCTTGCTAGGCTCTGCGGTGCAGGTGGCATACTCTTGTAGTCACCTATGAACTCCAGCGTGCGCAAGCCGCACTGTGATAGACTCGTCTGCTGGGTGGAGTTCTGACAAGAGGGAAGTTCGGATGTTGAAAATGGTGGCCCTCATGGAGTGCAGGGTCATCTGGCATCTTGCGAGGCTCTGTTGGGGTGGCGGGCCAGGGCTAGAACCCACCATCCCTCCCGGGCACCTCGTGAGTGGCTGGGCACAGGGAGAGCCAGTAGCAGTTCTGTCCCATGTCTGTGAGTCCATTAATGGTCCATTAATAAAATTAATCCTATCTCTTCCTTGAACTCAATAGGCAAGTTTTATCACCAAAGTTCTTTGTATGAAAACTTGCTACCCTACACTTAAGTTCTAGAGTTTCAATGAGAGTCTAGGCTCATTGTCCAAGGTATTCAGGATTCCTAGGCTTCTTAATTACTTTCTTCATTACTTAGTGTAGTCTGTTAGCTATTAGTGTTAATAAAACAGTTGTTACTTATGCAATCCACACTAAGTATGGTTCTTTTAAACAGATCAATAGTAAAAACAAGAGTGAAATAATAAAATATTCTTCCCATCAGTAATATAAGGAATTATTAAAGTTTTCCTCTTAAAGTAGCTTATTTCATCTGGGCTGGAAAAAGAGGGATGGCACAGAAACTTCAAAACGTTGAATAAAATGTTACTCAGAACAAAAATGAGAAAAATATTGTGTATTTCCATATTATAACAAAATCTTCTTTCAAGAATTTTCATCAGCAGTTATAAAGTGAGGTTCTTTACTTAAAATAAATTATGCAAACTTAAAAATTTGATAATTACAATTTCTAAACTAAACTGAGCAGATACATATACATACAGACTATCTGCTTAATAGATTCATTTGACGTCTTCTATAAGTAGGGATTTTAAAATACCAAATGTACTAGGAAACAACTTACTATTAAGCAAAGCTGAAAAATCTATATATATATATTTGTAGGCATATTTAGTTAGCAATTACACTGTATAAATTAGGTGCAGAAACAAAAACAGAAAAAAACAACAAAATGATGATATACACCCATATGTGCAGGGGCTCATCACAGACATTATAAGTCCTAAGCCTGCCCAGGGGTCCGGGTGACAGAGGTGGCTGGGGGATAAAATGACCATCTCTCCCCTTCCGGCCACATATAAGCCACCCATGAGGCCCACCTACATTATTTTGGCATCCATGAAGGCAGGTTGCAGGGAAGAGTTCCCCCAGAAGGAGGTAATCTGTGAAAAATCTGCTGGTAAGGGATTCCTAAATCAATAAGAGAGAGACAGAGACAGAGAGAGAGAAAATAAATATGAGAGAGAAAATGGATGACATTGGAATGAAGTAAACTTGTGAAACAGCGATCAATACTTTGAGACTCCTAAAACAATGCTCACTAAAAAAAATTTATCTTCACTCCCATTCCTTCCTATTCTAATTGTCACATGATGTTCTCAAGGGTGGCGCTGAAGAGTTTTAGTGAAATGGTATCACCCTGCCAAACCCCCTCTTTTTGACATCTATGATCACTTCTTTGTAGAATGGTGAGATCCTTGTGGTGAATCCATAATACAGCTCACAAAGGATCTTGATGTATTGGGTTTGAACACCCTGTTTGACTAGAGCTTCGATGACCTCTGCAGTCTCTGCAGAATCAAAGGCTTTCTTTGAATCAATGAACGTGAGACAGAGTGGCATCTGGAATGCCCTACAGACTTCAATGAGCTTTGTTACCGTGTGGATATGGTCGATTGTGCTGAATCCTTTTTGGAAGCCAGCTTGCTCACATGATTGTCCTTCAATTATATATTTTGTATTTATATGGTTTTCATTTCATATTTAGATATGAAATGTGTTTCTATATATCATGAAAATCAAATTTCTTTCATCTATCCACATTTATTGTGATTTTTAAAACAAGGCACAAAAGACACTATTGAAAAACCTGGGATGTTTAGCCCAGACTTCCTAACTTATATAAAGAGGAATTTTACAGGGTTCTTCCCATTTTCCCACCCCTATGTTGTTTTGGTCAACATATATGTTTTCTATAAATAACATACACTAATGAAGAACTGATTTTCTATATGCTGTCAATTTTAATAAAAAATACATGTTCATAGATGCCAGTTTCATTCATGCTCAAAGGTCGATGATCATTCTTTTGAAGAAAAGGTTCAGGAAGAAGAGAATAAAAGGAGATTATGATAAAGATTATGGTAGTCACTCTGAATGTGGATTTATGATTAAGTGAAATAACTTTTTATAAAACAATCTTCAAAATCATCCCTAGCATCTTTTTTTCATAGCTGATGAGAATTCAGTGTGGTGTCAGCATTATCCAGCTGAGCTGCTCAAGATGACCAAAACATTTCTGAGTATGGATGCTGCTCATTTGACTGTGAATATATTATAAGATACTTTCCAATTTGAACATTGTTTCCATAATATTTCTTTTCATTTAAGGTATAGATAGTCTTTAAAACCAGGAGACTAAGAAAAAATATTTTGCCAATGGAGGTTTTATAGAAATATGAGTATGGCATATAGTCTGCCTCAAAAAAAGAAATATTTCTTATGTAGCAAGAGTCCAAAGGCCTAGCATTTTAGATTTTGTCAGAATAATTAATTTTTGACAGTGCAGTTTGGAAGAGGCAGTGAAAATTGTATTTTTAATCTGTCACATTTATTAAATTCTGTCTTGTAGAGTCAGACTATCTGAAATGTTTCTTGACTGTATTCTTTTTTCTAAGTCCTTTTTGTCTGTTGTAAAAAAAGAAGCCAAAATAGAATGGATGTGTCAGGCTTATTGTGTTATCTAATCCTTGAGGTTATATCCACAAATATGCCTTTGACGAAGTAAGCATCAATATAACATTTCTGTTTTGTGTTGTCATTCATTATCCTTTTCAATTAGGCAACAGAGGTGAAACTGTGACAGCAGTTCTGCTCAGCTGAAGTACACCATCCCTCTTGTTGCTGTATGTAATAGGCTTATATGAGCAAATGCACTAAAGTGGACCAGTGTCTCCTGTGGACTTATTTTATGTCTGGATTTTATTTATCTCTTAAGCTTTTAAGATAATGTAAGTGTTGTAGAGTGTCTATCTTTCAAGGAGAGCAAGAGTTAGAGTGCTAGTAATTCTTTTAACATTTGAATCCATTTGTGCCTGAAAGGAAATAGATCTATCACTAAACCATGTTGATGGTTTACTATTAATTTCCTTGTCTCCTCTGTTTTTCTATTTATCTTTCCTTTTTGTCTTTTTCCTCTTTCTATCCTGCCCTTTTGACGTTTTCTTTCTTCCCTTCATTTATGCTAGTTTGACTAAACTTGGTCATTTAAACTGATATCTAGGTTTTTGCTAATAAAGAAGTTGTAATAATTTTAATGTGAATTTAAAAGATTTTAGCGGGAACTGGGATCGTAGGTAATTATTTTCTTAAGGTATATTGAGTCAGTCCCATGAAACAGTAGCACATATGCCATATAAAAACCTTGATATGAATTATTTATAGGACAAATATCACTCTAAATTTTGCCTGCTTGTACAACATTTATCTTGCTTTTAAAACTTCTGCTTCTTTACTACTCTGAGCCATAGAGAAGGGATAGTGAGTAAGGCATTTACTCCCCTTGCGTGTGCTGTACCTAGGTTCTTTCTATACTCCCCCAAGTCTACTAGCATTGATTCCTGAGAGCAGAACCAGGAATAACCCCTGATCACAGCTAGCTCTGTCTTCAAAGCAGAAAAACAAAAACAATCCAAAAGACCCAAACCAAGAACCACCTTTTCTATTTATAAAGTAAAGCATAGTGCAATCAACACTAAATAATTAATTTTATTTTTGTAATGTACAAATATTGATGTTTAATGCCATTAATTGAATTTTCATAAAATATAATATCTTGTTTAGATTATAACAAATTCCTGAAAAAATGCCATTGATAAATTGTTTTCCTGTAAATTCCAGATTAATGTTTCCAAGAATGAAAAAGTACTAAATTTTGAATCTGATATTTTTGACTTTGTGATGAAAACTACTTGACATGCTTATAAGCTCACAATAGTCCAATAGAGTGAGGCAATTATTTGATAACAGTTTATGGAGAAGAAATCTTGAAACTTACCAAATTTTATAAAAAATATATTAGGATCATTGCTACATGACAGAGACAGCTTAAAGCGACAGTCAAACGAAGTGAGAATGTTCAATTTTCTATGTGCATTTGCAAAAAAAAATTACTCAGAGGGAGAAACCATACAATGTATTAGAATATTGCTGATATTTCAGCAATTATTGCACATTTGCTCTCATTCGGGGCTTCTTGTCACATTAGCCAACGAATTTGTTTGTAGTTTGTGGATCTGACCCAGTCTTACATACTTGGTAAGATCACTTCACTTGATCACTTGAATCCTGTTATTCATCGACTTGCTCGAGCAGGTGCCAGTAACATTTCCATTGGACCCTATCACATGACAATGTAGCCCAATGGCATCTGGTAGATTCAGGAATATGAAGAGCTTCAAACCATTCCTTCAGGGACTTGACAAGGAAGTCTGACCATCTTGTAGGTGGGCGGCCATGTGATCTTTTGACATCCCGTGGGATTCAATTGGTAACAGCTCTAGTCCAGAGGTTGTCTCCAAATCGCATTACATGTCCAGCCCATCTGATTTTCGATGCCTTGGCAAGCGAGACAGCGTCCCTGATTCTGGAATAGCGACGGAGGTCAGAACTCAGGATTCCTTCTCTCACTTGAGTGAAGCGTGATATTCCAAGCATAGCTCTTTCGATTCCTCTATGGGAGACCCGAATAGCATTCTCATCCTGCTTTCTTAGGGCCCAGGTCTCTGAGGCATATGTTAATGCAGGGAGAACTGCGGAGTCAAAGAGATATACTTGGTAAGATATCAAGGAAAATAAAGGCTTTGCATTATAGAGAGTCAAAAGAAATTTTCGTTACAGGATTTTTTTTACAACCTTTGGACTTGTTAATTGACTTGTTCATTTATTTTATTAATTTTATTAAAAATATATATTTTCAGGAAATTTTGCTAATTATTCTTAAAAGATTAGTGAGATACATAAATTTATATATCTTAAAACTAAATATCATGCATCTTTTGAACATTAGTTTAAGATCTTACATACTTGTCAAATGTTTATTTTATTAACAGTAATAGTTCTTGATGAGAATTTGAAATATTGTCACTAATCATTGTTGTAACCAGTAGCAGGAGCAATAAAAACACTTGGATAGGGTAACCCAAATTTTGAAAATATTTTAAGATACGTAGTGAAGACTAGGGTGGATTAAAAATTCATCTTAAAAATGATAAATTTGAAGGGTGTGAGAAATAATAGAGTTGGTAGGACATTTATCTTGTATATATCTGTCCCAGGTTCAGTTCCTGGAATCCCATGTGGTCCCCTGAGAACTACCAGGAGTGATTCCTGAGTGCAGATCCAGGAGGAACCCCTTAGCATTACCAGGTATAGTCCACAATAAACCTGTATATATATGTGTATATATATGTATATATACATATATATATATACATATATATATATATATAATGTAGAGCCAAAGAGATAAGTTAGAACAGGTGGTAAGACACTTGTCTTACATACAGCTTGATTTTATGACTCTGCTTCAAATCTCTGGCACCATATATGGTCCCCAGAGCACCACGAGGGGTGACTATGAACACATACCAGGTAGAGACACTGAGGCACCACTGTGTGTCCCCAGCAAAAAAATAAGATAAAATAAATAATGATAATCTTGATACAGGTTTATATTTTACTGACACATTTCCTAATAGTA